>VDFB02211456.1:0-20297 GCA_007258455.2 Sequoia sempervirens
TCTCCCTCCTCCTCCTCTCCTCCACCCATAGCCTGCTCCCCTCCACCCATAGCCTGCTCCCCACCGGCCACACCTCCCTGTATCCCTGCTCCTGACTGTGGTGCTACTCTAATCGCCCGTGCCTCATTTGGCACTATGAACCGTGGAAATGGATGCGTGTGAAAGTACTGGGCATAATCATCTGTCATCCCTACATCCAATACCTCTGGCCTATCCGCCCATACCTCAGGCTGTAATGAGGTGTACTCTATATACGCTGCCTGGTATGGAATGCATGGCCCCCATCCTACATCCCCCTTGCGCCGCCCATAATGAGCAATGCCCTGGGGCATCCCCTGAGTGAATCCAAACTGCCTTAGAACATGTAGTGCCAGAAACCTCTCAATAATAAAGGGCATCTGCCCTATCAGGTATCATGGTCTACACACAAACAACATCTCTAGGTGATCACTCGCCCATGCCTCGCAGTCTGTGTAGGGCCTCCATATCACCAAATCCACATCATCCAAAACTCGCCGCCAATACTCTACCTTGCCCAGCCTCTGCTGGACAATTGCGCCAGAATAAGAATACACATATGGCCTCCCTACTGGTCTCGCCCTAGTACAAAGTGGTCTCGTGACAGCAATGTGCTCCCACGCCAGGATCTTAAATAATGTAAATCACCGCCAAAGCCGTGGATCCTTCTCAGACACAACTGGCTGTAGATCATGGTACATGTCCGGCTAGGGACACGCTTTGGCCCCGAAAATCTCCTCGCGTCGGAAAGGATCATCCACTCCAAAGATCCTCCCCAACCCATTTGCAGGAATCCCTGACCGGCGTAGGTCCGGGTCCAAGGAAACCTCCAACAAATGCTGCCAACACCGCAACCAGAGTTGGATACCTGCTGAAATCATCCCAATCTATCTAGTACCCATAAATACCAAGATCGCCACATATCCACTGCAACGCCTCGGTCCCACCAATCTCCTTGTGGTCATAAACCACAAGGGCACCAAGAACCGAAATCCCCAGAATCCGATACACGTCCTCAGGCGTCACACGTATCTCACCCGTCGGCAGGTGGAAGGTGTTATGCTCTGAATGCCATCTCTCGACCAAGGCTGTCAATAGCCCCCTGTTGGCCCGAATACCTCGCGGCATGGTCAACAGCGGCCCCAATCCACAGTCTGCTATCACCTGTAGCTCAGCAGGAGTCAGATCTCCTATCCGCTCCCAACATAAGGGGAGCCGCTCTCTGATCTGGAGGCTTTTGAAAGCCTCCTATTTTGTTCATCCATCACAAACCAATTCATCAAATCAGACTCATATCACATAACATATCAATGACCTATATCAAGTGTTACATCAATCTATCAGCATGTCCAATCAATCTACTCTATCATCATTTACTATTTGTTTTTCTTTTTAGGAAAGCAAATTTATCAACACACATATCATTTTCTGTTTGTATTTCAATCATGAATGCAAATTTTTATCTTCATTTTACTATTTGTTTTCTATCACAGAAAGCAAATTTATCAAAATATCTACTCTTTGTTTTTCAATCGCGAGAAGCAAAGTTATCAAAATCAAATCACTCAATCAATCATTCAATCTACTCTTTTCGTTCGTCACAAAGTTATCAACTATCTACTCTTTGTTTTCTATTTTGAAAGCAACGTTATCAGTTCTCTATCAGATTTTCTATCCTATCAACATGACGATTCTACAATTTATCTATCTATTGACTAAAGAAGCAATTTTAATCATCATTTTTCATCACACGGGCATTCTGGGGAAATTTTCCTAAATGCGCAATTATGTCGCCCATATGCGCTAAAAACCCATATGCGCTAACGTTTTTCTCAAGTGCGCTACACTGTTTCCTAGATGCGCAAAAACCCCGTATGCGCAACTCTGTATCTCGGATGCGCTACTCTAACTACCCGATGCGCAACTCTAACATTTTTGGACTAAACCCTAAATGCGCAGTTCTATGCCCTAGATGCGCTAAATCTCCTGCCTAGCCAATTTTTCCCTATATGCGCAACTCTATCTATAGGATGCACTAAACGATTAGTTTTTAACCTGTTCCTAGATGCGCTATGGAAATTCCTAAATGCGCTAAAATATTTGTCGAATGCGCTAAAACTATCCCTAGATGCGCTAAAACGTGCGAAAATGTTGCAAACCGATTTCAAAACAATTCAAATTCGATCTAAAATACAAAAATTGACAACATAGATGGTTCGAATCACTCACCGGTGGTCCATACGCCGCTGGTCTCTGATATCGTCGCGCTCGCTCGAACCTATGTCTGTGCATGGGGATCACCATCTCACCAAGTCACTAGCAGAGCTCAAATTTTACTGTAGCAGCAGGGTGAAAATGACACTTCATTTTACCCCTTTTACCTTATAAGGGTCTTTTTAGGATGGGCATTAATGGCATTTTCCATTTTTCATTCTCTTTTTCACTAGGGCATCGGACACATCATCTATCAGGAGCTAAATCACTGTTCCCCTATCACTATCAATTTCTTCTTCCGTGATTTATCTCCCGAGGGGGCATCATCATCAATATCAAAAAACCAAAAACATATCGTAGTTTTTGAAGCTAAATGTGTTTCACACATCACTTCAAAGAGGGGCAAAATGTATACTTATAAAAATGGTCATGTCTATATCCCCAAGTACCACTAAATATTTATTACTAATTAATTTTTCAGTCTCTCATATATAATTAAATTTAACTAATTTAATTCATATTGTTCACCATCTTATTTCTTTCCATAATTAAATAAATTTATTTTATTTTAATTATTTTCATATGTCCATTTCTTAATTATTTAAATAAATACATCTCTATTTATTTAAATTAATTATCAATCGCTTGAATTTAAATTAAATCTTTATGAGTTAATTAAATTTAAATATTTTCTTCTATTTTAAAATTTTCTCATTCAATTAATTAAATGTTTCATTTAATTAATTTCATAAAAGTGATTTAATTAAATAGATCTTATTTAATTAAAAATATCTTATGCTTTCTAAATCCTAATTGAAAATTTTAACTTAATTGTGCAATCTTCTCATATCATAATTAAATATTTTATTTAATTATGAGATATTCTGCTTTTTTCAATAAAACATGATTAAAGCTCTCTTCTTATCACAAGCTTTCTTCTACTTTTAAAAGCTTAATTAAATATCTTATTTAATTAAGAAAAGCTGAATGTCCTCCACAAATAAATAATTGATTTTTTTAATTAATTATTTATCAGCTTTAAATCTTTCTTTTATTCTTTTTAAGAAAGATGATTTCTTATCTTCTCTTCTTTTTCCTCTTTCATAATAAAATGGAAAAATCTTGTTTTTAGGTTTCTTCTATTTTCTCTTTAGTTTCATCCTTCTTTAGCCATTCGATCTGCCAGGAATTATCACAACCGTTAATCAAGACAGCCAATCAAAATCATTTGAAAAACTCTATAAATACCTGTGTGAATCCAAGCATTGGTAATAGGCAATTAATTAGAGTTTATGCATTTAGTTCATTTAACATTTTAATCTCCTAGCATCATATTTATTTCAAGTTTATTATTTCAAATCCTCATCATAGCTTAATCTTGCATCTACATCATAGCAAAATCTCATTCTTTAGGAAGACAGTTTGTTGAGCCTAGCCTACAATCTGAGAACACAAAGCTGGAATCAATAAAAACACTAAAGATAGAGGACAATAGGACGACAATGGAAGCAGAATAGAGTTTGCACTTCTTTACTCCTTTTATATTCTGTTTTATTATAATGTTCTATTGGTGTGTTTAAATAGTTATTGTTAATTCATTTAAACACTTATTTTTCAATCACACATTAAATGGCACCTACCGTGGGGCCTATGCCCCTATTTTAGACTTCTTTCTTGCAGGTTTTCTTGTAGGTTTTCCTCACAGGTTTTCTGGCATTCGGCAGCGCATCGAGAAGATTCTGAAAATTTTATTTTTGTAGGTATTTCGACGCATTTGAAGACTATTTCGGCGCATCTGGGCATTTCTGCGGTGCATCCAGGAAACAGAGTAGTGCATCCATCACTTTCTGCAGCACATATAGGGGTTTAGTTAGTGCATATAGGACTTTCTTTAGCGCATTTAAAGTTGTTTCAGAAAATCTAAAAAACATTCTTTGCATTTAGAATAACGCATATAGGTTTTGTTTTCGCTCATCTGGGTAATAGAGCAGCGCATTTGTATTCTGTTTTAGCGCATTTAGGTAACAAAGTTGCGCATCTGGTCTCTGATTCTGCGCATCTAGGGGACAGAGTTTCACATCTAAATTGTAACCGAGATTCTGAGTCTGACGCCTTTCGCAGACAAAATTTCTTTCATTTTTCTTGCTGGGTTTTAAAAAGAATCAATCTAGGGTAGCCACCACACCTTTATCATGTAGTTAAAATGAACCCCATGTCTGTTGTGAAGCAAAATCTTCACTTAGAATAAATCACTTTTGATTTTGGTGCATTTAAAATGAACTTGTCTACTCTTCTTGACTGTGCTTGAAAGTGGTAGGTGATTATGCTCTCACCCTGTGCAAACTAGGTGATCAGAAAATCAGGCCCACTTTTCCCTGTGTAACCTTGATTTGATAATCGAAGTATCCTCTCCCCTTGCACACTTGTGTGATCCTGGGTGCAAGAGAAATGGTTATTGACTCTAGAAATTGGGCCTGCCTTAAGGGAAAAAGTACTCACCTTAAGGGATGACTCAAACAGCAGACTAAAGGCCAAAGCTACCCTCGGCCGGTATATAAATGTAAATCTTAAGGAAAACCTAAGGTTGGCGTGCCCGGATGTGTCCTCTGGGATGGAGTAGTACTCCCTTAACCACTGTTGAGCTTAACCTCTTGTTTGGAGTGCCACCTTAATGGTGATTAATCTCTTGCCCATGTATGGCCACTCAAACGGGGGTCCCGAACTAAATACCATTGTTTAGAAAGCCAAAAACCTTCTATCTGCTAGTCCAGCACCAGTCGGTGTGAAGCCTTCCACACTTTCACAGTCAGTAGTAGAGGTGATCAGCTCGCCATGGGAGTTTCATGGCGGTTGGAAGCTTGGTTGGCTGAGAAAGAAGTGCATGAGGGCAGGTGTAGCCAAGCCTGCGGATTCACCACATGCGATATGCGGTTGGGGAAACCCACATGGAGACTAGCGGATATTGTCTGGCCTAACCTAGGTTGTGTTTGTCTTATTCTATGCTTGGTTCTGAGAATCAACCATCGAGGATTGTTTGATGTGCTTTTAAAAGCATTAATTCGGATAAAAAGATCATCCAAAACCAACATATGAAAATTTTATTTGGCCCAGTCCATTGTCTCTGGCTTGTTTAGCACATCCTAGGGGAAAAGCGTAAGCGCTATTTAAACTTCGTTTTGAAAGAGCATCGTGATCTATTTGCATTTAGGGGTGTCTGGCATTGCGCCATGTGCTTTCGTTTTACTGGCATATGAGAATTGTCTAGCGACATTTGACTCTTTCTCCAGCGCATTTACCTTTTTTTGTAGTGCATTTAGGAAACAAAATAGCGCTTTTAGGTTCCTGTCATAGACCCGAATCTCTGAGATTTTACTCCCATGTTGAGAAAGTGGAAATCAACCAAGTTCACCAAGAAATCAGTTTTCCATAGGATCAAGAAGCCCAAAACAAACTTAAGTTACAAAAAGACTTTAGATCGCAGAGAATTCTTGTATAAGAGTCGAGACGTCTTGCTTCAATATCGCACATTCCTCCATAGATACCAAGACTACATTAGGGGATTCACTGATGATTATGCTATAGAACCTTTGGCTACCCAAGCTTATTATCAAAGATTAGCATTGTCTCAACGTCACAATCTTAATCAACCTCTTGAGTTTGAGAATATACCACAACCTTCAATTGAATATTCAACGCGTCCTAATCAAATCCTTCAGTGACCTTTGATCATATCCGAGGATTTTTTACATATGCCTATTTTTACAAGATCTCAACACAACAAGCTAGGAGAAACATCTCAACAAGAAACTTCCACACACAACATTCAAGAAGAAGGTGAACGTGATAGTCCTCTTTTTAGTGTGAGTCACAATCCCCTTTTCAGTGACAACAATATGGCTGATAGAGAGGAAAATTCGTTACTTAAGAACAAAACTTGAACAAAACTCCCGTAGATAGTGATGATGAGCAAGAAGAAGAACTTCAACTTAAAGAGGTGGAACAGAATCCCAAGTTTCTTAAAATCCTTGAACAGATTATACAACGTGACAAAGAGAAGTACTTTCTTTTCTTAGCAGATCAAGGAGCTAAATTGCCTAAAGACTTTGATACTGAGAAATTAAAAACCACAGAAGAAGAGCCATCCCTATCTAAATTTGCCTCCTTAGAAAAAGAGTTTAGAGAAATGCAGGGAACACTCAAAGAATTACGAGGAGGAAACACAACCAAGAAATACACTTTGGATGACATATGTCCTTATCCTTTTGATAGAAGTCTCAACATGATTCCATTTCCTAAACACTGTGAAATTCCCAAATTTGATCGTTATAATGGGAAATCAGACCCAGTTGACCATGTTAGAGACTTCAGAAACATGACATTGGAATTTTCCCACGAGGATACATATTTATTGCGATTATTTCCTCGAAGCCTTGGAGTCAACTCTATGGAATGGTTATCTAAGATTACACCTCCTGTTCGAACATTTGAGGAATTGATCAATTTTTTCATAACACAATACGCCTACAACATCCAACACCAGATCACCATGATTGATCTATGCAAAGTTGCGCAAAAACCCGGTGAATCTTTCATTACCTTTCTTCAAAGATGGAGGACAATGTTCGCTAGGTACCCACGACCTGTTCCTGAAAAGGAGAAAATGGTTACTTTCATCAATAGCCTCAACTCAGAAATGAGCTATCATTTAAATCTACATTGTCCACCTTCCTTTGAGAAATTGATTGAGGATGCCATCACCATCAAAAGTGCTTTGGTCAAAAGAGGGACAATAAAACTTGATAGGGACAACCCTAGCTCATCTAACCATTACAACAATCAAGACAAGTCAAAATTTTGGACCCGCAACAAGAACGTTGTAAACGATGGTGTTGTAGATGCAAATCATATCACGACTAGGCCATTTGTCCTGAGCACTCCTCGTAACAATAATTACAACAATGTCAATTCAGTCACGAATCTAGCAAACAATCATCCCCCTTCAACAAACAACAATCAGGGGACTGCCAACAACCAAAACTACCAGGGAAACAACAACAACAACACTTTAGGGAATACCTCAAACACGAAACCACAATGCTTTCCATTCTTCTCCAATAGAAGAACTTTCACTCCACTAGGACAATCCTTAGAATTTGCTTTCAAAGAGGTTATGGAAAAGAATGTCCTTATGTTACCACCACAACACAATTATGAACCTAGTGTAAAACCTCCATCATGGAATGAGGCCTATTTTTGTGACTACCATAGGTGCAGAGGTCATCATACAAACAACTGTCAAGGTTTGAAACATGCTATTCAAGATCTAATTGACAAGGGCATTATCACAGTAGAAGGACAACAGAAATCCACTGAAGATCACCAAGCATTTCAAAATCCTCTACCAAATTATCAAAAGGGAGAGTTTTCTGACAAAAATGTGAACCAAATTGATGACAATGTAATCCGTCATCTCTATACAGACAATGAGCGAGTCAATGTTATAAAAATCAAAGAGAAAGTAGACAATGAACAAGTGAATGTCACGAGAGCCCAAGCTAAAGTTTTCTTGAAGGGTACCTCTTCAAAATCCACTGAGACCTTCCCTCAACATCAATATGACTTAGTTAACCAACTTCGAAAAAATCTGGCTCAAATCTCCATTTTAGAACTCCTGACGATTTCCCCTACACACAAGGAAATTTTAGAAAAATCCCTCTTTGAGACGACTGTATCCACAGATTTGGATGTGAACCAATTTCAAGCCATCGTAGGACATTTTTCCTCACCTACGTGTCTCTCAGTTTCAGACAAAGATGATGTTTCCCTGACTCATCCCCACAATTCATCATTATACTTAGAGGTCATGATCCATAAATTTCGTGTTAAACATGTTCTAATAGATGGAGGGGCTAGTCTAAATATATGTACCTTGAAGGTGGTTCAGGCATTAGGATTTGCAGAAGACTCCATTGATCCTAGAAGGAAGATTACTATAAAAGCCTATGATGATGAGGAAAGAACGTCCAAAGGTCTAATCATGCTACCAATCAGAGTGGGACCTGTTATCAAAAATACCTTTTGTCAAGTTTTAGATCAAGATCTTGTATACAACATATTGTTGGGTCATCCTTGTATCCATGAAATGCAAGCTATTCCATCCACTTACCATCAATGTCTTAAGTTCCCATATGACGGACAGGAAATCACTATACCAGCTGATAATTTAAATGCCCAAACTTGTGCTAATGTCAAAGCTCATCAGGATACTTTGGTTCCAAATAATCGAGAAGCACTTGCTAATACTTCTCCTAAGCATGATACACAAATAAGTCAATTAACCAAAAACTTTGACAAGAAACTGCAGTTCAAGGAAAGTGGAGTTGGGGAATATTCCCTTTGTCTTGCTAATCTACCTACATCTCCTCGATCACATGGAAAACCTTCTATTACACAACAACAGATATCAGCGGCATCAACATCAGCACAAGTACAAATAGAGCCCACTACCAAGTTCAATGGACAGATTATCAAAGAAAAGTTTCCCATGGGAGATCCTGAGGATACGACAATTTTGGATTTGCTCTATAAGGATGAAGATGAAACAGTGCTAAATGTGACATTACCAACAGATCAATATGGGAAAGGATATTCCATCATGCAAAAGATGGGATATGACAATGGTCCTCTTGGAAAAAGAAAAGAAGGCATAGTTGAGCCTATCCATCTCCCAGGGCTTGCTACATATGATAAAACTGGAATAGGCTATGATGCTACCCAATCTAAACAATCACAAGGTAATGTTTTTACACTGCAAGAAGGTTCCAATAAGAAAGAGACATGTTTGGCATCAATTCTAAATTGCATAGAAAATAACTCTGACACAGATTCTGCTGAATATGAATGGGATACCATCCATGATGACAAATTTTGGAGAGACAAAGAGGTAGATGTCATACACAAGTATACGCCCGCTTTAATCAAAGGAGAAGGTTCAGGGTCCCAACCACAAGAATCTGAACCACAAAGCAACTATGAGTCTAGTGATACTGAGTCAGATTTTAACGAACAAGACTATCAGGAGAATAGTACCATCCTTGACCTACCTCATACCTCGGATCCTACCGATAACTCTGTCTTGACCCTAACCATCGCCGATTTCACACGACCAGATGACGTGCTACCATTAATCCATCCTGATCTCATTGACTGGGATCTAACCGAACCTATTGACATACCTATTTTTCCAAATGACGAAGCTATCATAAATTTCCTTTCCGCAGACAATGTAAATAATGGTTCCACTAGCGATTTTCGGTATGAAGTCTTTAACCAGGAGAGTGTCAAGTCTCCTAGCTGCAAAAATAAAAATAAAGAAAAATGATCTAGTGGTGAAAACCAGAATCTAGCAGTACTAGATCAAGCAAAAGATAAAATAAAGAGCATATCAGATGGTGAAAACCTTTTTGAGGCACCACCTGGTGGGACTCTTGACACTCTCCCGGAGTACTATCATGAGCGATCATCCATCTTGACTGAGCCTACAAAGGAAATCAACATTGCAACTATAGATAATCCAAGGATCCTACAGGTAGCTGAATCAATGACAGCTAAAGAAATCCCAGAGTTCATGAACTTTCTCAAGGAAAATCAAGTCAATTTTGCATGGTCATGTGCAGATATGCCCGGCCTTGATCCTGATCTCATTATGCATCATTTATCTATCAAACCAGGAGCCAAACCAGTAAAACAAAAACTCAGAAAGATGAATCCTCATGTTGCACTATTGGTTAAAGAAAAACTCAAGAAGCTCCTCAATGCAGGTTTTATAAGATCAATTGACTATGCAGAATGGATTTCCAATATTGTACCAGTAGCAAAACCAGACAAACATGTAAGAGTATGCACTGATTTCAGAGATCTTAACAAAGCTTGCCCAAAGGATGACTTTCCGCTTCCAACTATTGACACTATAGTTGATTTAACAGCTGGTCATGCCATGTACTCATTAATGGATGGTTTCTCTGGTTACAACCAAATCAAGATTGCACCAGAAGACCAAGAGAAAATAGCTTTCACTTGCCCGTGGGGAACATATTGTTGGAATGTCATGCCTTTCGGCTTAAAGAATGCTAGAGCTACTTATCAAAGAGCTATGACTATGATCTTTCACGACATGATGCACACATTCATGGAAGATTATGTAGATGACATATTGGCAAAATCACACACCAGAGAAGGACACTTGGAGATACTGTCAAAAATATTTACCAGATTGGAGAAATTCAAAGTTTGCCTAAACCCTAAGAAATGTGTTTTTGGGGTCACATCCGGAAAGCTGCTAGGATATATTGTTTCAGAAAAGGGAATTGAAGTAGATCCTGCTAAAGTTTGAGCAATCATGGAGATGCCTCCCCCAAAGAACATCAGTCAATTAAGATCATTACAAGGACGACCTCAGTCTATCAGAAGATTCATTGCACAATTGGCTAACAAAAGTATACCATTCACACATCTCCTACATAAGAATGTTCCTTTTAGATGGGATGACAAATGTGAAATGGCATTTCAACAAATCAAGCAGTACCTGATGAATCCACCAGTTCTTGTACCACCAAATCTAGACAAACCATTGATTCTGTATATTGCTGCAACCGAGACATCTTTGGGAGCATTATTAGCGCAAGAAGACCATGAAGGGAAAGAACATGCAATCTATTACATTAGCAGAACACTGACAAGTCATGAGCTTAATTACACTTTCATTGAGAAGGCTTGTTTAGCAGTCGTCTTTGCTTCACAGAAATTCTGACATTACATGCTAACTCATACAATTAATCTTGTTTCAAAAATTGATCCACTCAAGTATCTACTAAGCAAAGCATCACTAACAGGGAGGTTAGCAAAATGGGTCATGATTTTGAGTGAGTTCGACATCCACTATGTTGATCGCAAAGCAATCAAAGGACAAGTTATTGCGGATCAACTAGCAGACGCTCCTCTCCTAACGGAGCACCCCTTACACATTGAGCTTCTAGATGCTGATGTTTTCACAGCATACTCTAAGCAGCTATGGTCCTTATACTTCGATGGTTCTTTTACTCAACATGGATCGGGGGCAGGCATTCTCTTCATCACCCCTCAAGGACATACCATTCCTCGGTCATATAGGCTAATGTTTCCATGCACCAATAACATAGCTGAATATGAAGCACTAATCACTGGACTGAAAATAGCATTAGAATGGAGGATCACCAAGCTACAAGTTTATGGTGACTCACAACTAGTTATTAATCAAATCAATGATGATTATCAGACTAAAGATGACAAGTTGTTGCCATACAAAAAGATGATTGATGACTTCAAAAATTACTTTGTGGACATTCAGTTCACACAAATTCCAAGGATTGACAACAAAGCGGCTGACGCTATGGCTACGATCACCTCATTGATACAACTCCCAGAAAAATAGACTCACTATGAATTTATGGTGGAACAATTATTTACACCTACCTATGACACACCTGAAAGCCAAATTATCTACCACCTAGTAGGATCCGATTCACCCTGGTATGGTAAGATTTATGCATACCTAAAAGATGATATTTTACCACTTGACTTATCCCGCAACCAAAAACGTAACTTTATCCGACAATCCTCTCGATATACCCTTATTGTTGATACCCTTTATTGTCGTGGTCTTGATGGTACTTTACTTCGATGTCTTGAACGTGACGAATCTGACAAAGCTTTACAAGAAGTTCATGGGGGCATTTGTGGTACTCATTCGAGTGGACTAACCTTATCCAAGAAATTGATTCGAATGGGTTACTACTGGCCTACAATGGAAAGGGAATCATTCACTTTCATTAAAACATGCTCAAAATGTCAGATTCATGGGAATCTTATTCATGCTCCTACACAAGAACTTCACTCATTCACACCAACCTGGCCATTCTCTCAATGGGGGTTAGATCTAGTGGGAAAAATTCATCCTTCTTCTTCAAATGGGCATAAATTCATTATCATAGCAACTGAATATTTCACTAAGTGGATTGAGGCAGTACCCCTCTCTAAAGTCACTAGAAAATAGATCTCATCCTTCATACTCAACTACATTATTTGTCGATATGGTATTCCTAATGCCATTATTACAGATAATGGTCAACCTTTCAAAAATCAGGATGTTGATGAACTTTGTGAAAGATTCCATATTTAGCACAGATATTCCATGCCTTACTATCCTCAAGGGAATGGCCAAGCAGAGGCCTCAAACAAGACTATACTAAAGATCTTGAAGAAGACTGTCAATGACTCAGGGAAGGATTGGCATGTTCAACTCAATCCCGCTTTGTGGGCTTACAGAACTAGTGTCCGAACGCCGACAGGAGCAACACCTTTTGCCCTCGTCTATGGAGCAGAAGCCATATTGCCTTTAGAAGTAGAGATACCTTCATTAAGAGTATCACTGAAAGGTCTCATAACAGATGAGGAATACAGAGTTTCCTGACTCCAAGAGTTAGAACTTTTAGATGAAAAGAGACAGAGAGCAGCAGACCATTTGAAAGCGTACCAATAGATGATGTCTCGCAGCTATAATCACAAAGTAAAGCCACGTACCTTTCAGGTGGGTGATCTAGTTCTAAAAGAGAACCCACGCAATCAACAAGACAGAGAAAAGAAGGGAAAGTTTGAACCAAATTGGTTAGGCCCCTATGTGGTTATTGCAGTCTATAGTTCAGGAGCATACAAGTTATCAACACCAGAAGGAGACCTATTTGATGAACCCATCAATAGTATACATCTTAAGAAGTATTATGTTTAAGTGAGAAAGAAAAGTCTGAAGAAATAAAAACGAGAAAAGTCCTAAAGAAATCCAAAAAGCGGAGAAAAAGTCACGAGAAGAAATCCAAAAATGAAGTAAGAAAGTCACGAAGAAATCCGAAAACGAGCGAGAAAAAGTCACGAAAAAATCAAAATAGCGAGAAAAGTATTGAAGAAATCCAAAAATAGCGAGAAAAAGTCTGAAGAAATCCAAAATAGCCCGAGAAAAGTCTGAAGAAATCCAAAAAGCGGAAAAGTCCTAAAAAATCCAAAGCGATGAAAAGTCCTAAAGAAATCTAAAAAATCAAAGAGAATGTCATGGGGTGAAAGCGGCAAGCGAGGCAGTCTATTGGCGATGAAATACAAAATCAAAGAGAATGCCATGGGGTGAAAACTTGGCAAATAGAGATCTATTATTGGAAAAATGCAAAAAAATCAAAAAGAAATCAGAAAAATGCAATAAATATGGATAGTGAAAATCTGGCAAACAGACGCTATCTGTACCTCTCCATTTATTAGTTTCTGTTTTGCACTTTGTCTTTTCAAAGCTTCCCTTTTTCCGCATCTTTTTCACATCTTAGGGTCACTAATCGCATCATCCTGCCGCCATTTGCCTAGAGGGTTAAAACGTCTTACCATGGCTTGATCGTTTGTACATATTCTTTTCCGCAAGTTGTGTCAATAAATGGGGCAAAACTCAACTGGGGGCACTTAACTTTCAGAGCATACCAAAATAGCTAGACCATGACATAGGATCTGATCATGCAAACAAACAACAAACTCACGCAACAACTTTATCCGATCATGACACACTTTTCAGCAAGATATCATATCATTGTCTATTGGATGATCCAAATATCTGAATAATGTATGAAATAACAATATTACATGTTTGACCAAAAGTTATTTGATTTTTGATATCATTACTCTGGAGCACACTCAATGATGTACTAAACTAGAGTAGCAAGGAACGAGAATGATTTTTCTTTTGTCTGCTGTCTGGAGGTTAACAGTTAATCTGATGCAAATATGTCACCAGACATGATCACCAAAGCAATATCATCGATGACAGTTCCACATTTGCATCAGAAAGGTGGTTAATCTTTGTCTGTTTATGCAAGAAATGCTCAGGTCATCTCGGTTCAATTATACCTCGATGCTTGTGTTCGCTTGCTATATCAAAATGCATGAAAGTTGTACTCTGGTCATCATTGGCGCTAATTTCCCCTCTGATGCTTGTACATACTTCCAACATTTCAAAATGTTCTGTGATGATTCAAGAAGGCTTATAACTGGCTCAACAAACTGGTTAGTTTCATGTAGTTGCATATTCATTAGATCATTGTATATATCTACATATTGGATTCACATCAGTATTTTGCAAGGCTGAATGAATGCATTAACGGTTGTCCTATAGTTTTGAGTCTTTGTGGAGGACATTTGGACATTTGATTCATTGCATCCATTCAGGGTTCATTTATCATTTTATCATTCATTCTCATTTTATCATTCATTTTATCATATTTATCTTTATCATTCCCATATCATTTATTATTCATTATCATTCTCATTATCATCATCCTTCTCATATATCATTATCATTGTATCATTATCCTTTATCATTTTACCATTTATCATTTCATCATTTAATCATTTAATCATTTCATATCATTTCATCACCATTATCATTTATCATTTATCATTTTATCATTCATTTCATTACCATTCGCATTTATCATTTTATCATCATTTCATTATCATCATATTACCATTTTACATATCATTTATCTTTTCATCATTATTCATACCACATTCATTATCTATCATATCATGATGCATTTCATACATGGAAAATTCAAAAAATTAACATCTCACATATATACATACATCATCACAAAATCATTGCATTCACATCATAATTACTACACCATCCTGCATCATAATGATTAGTCTGCAAAAATAATAACAACATATCACAATCCATCTCATATCATAAATGCATATAAATAATATCCATATCATATCACAAATGCATCCACAAAAACATCATCAAAAACATCGCCGTTGCATATCATTGCTCATCAAAATAATACAAATGTCCAAATGTCCAATGAAGCTAACAAGGTCAGAACATCATACATAAGACATGATCAAACCTCAATATACATAATGAATCAAGCCCCAAATGGCTAACTGGTGGATGCCCCTGAAGGAGCTGGTCCGAAAGGAGGTGGCCTACCACTCGTACCTACACCAGGATCCCGTCGAGGCCCTGTAACCTCTTTGCCATGTGTCGATGTCTGGGATCAGGTCCTCGTCTTGCTGTGCGATCGGGGATATGGCTCTCGCCGCTCGGGAGGGCATAGCTCCTCGTAACGAACTCTATAGTACTCGGCCTCTAGTGCTCGCTGTCTAAGGGCATCCCTCTCCGCTATCAACTATGACACCTGGGAATCCGAGGTAGGTATCTGTGCCTGTGCCTGTGCCTGTGCCTATGTGTGGGCCTATGCAAGCTTTGCCTGTAACTGCACTATCATGCTCTGAGCCTGCACTAACTGACTCTGAAGCTGTACCTACTAACCCTAAAAGGTCTGCACCTGACCCTGCAAAGCATCTATCTGTGCCTGCTGAGACAAGGATGTCACCCTAATCACTGTCTGAGGCCTAACACCAGATCTGGACCACCGAGGAATCGGTACTCTACCTAGGCTGTCTAGCCTCTGCTGCCTCTCCTCATCCTCGTCATCTCCATCATCTCCATCACTCGAGCTGTCCTCCTCCTCCCCATCTCCACTCTCCTCACTCTCCTCTCCCTCCTCCTCCTCTCCTCCACCCATAGCCTACTCCCCTCCACCCATAGCTTGCTCCCCACCGGCCACACCTCCCTATATCCCTGCTCCTGGCTGTGGTGCTACTCTAATCACCCGTGCCTCATCTAGCACTGTGAACCGTGGAAATGGATGCGTGTGAAAGTACTGGGCATAATCATCTATCATCCCTACATCCAATACCTCTGGCATGTCTGCCCATACCTCGGGCTATAATGCGGTGTACTCTGTATACGCCGCCTGGTATGGAATGCATGGCCCCCATCCTACATCCCCCTTGCGCCGCCCATAATGAGCAATGCCCTGGGGCATCCCCTAAGTGAATCCAAACTGCCTCAAAACACGTAGTGCCAAAAACCTCTCAATAATAAAGGGTGTCCGCCCTATCAGGTATCGTGGTCTGCACACAAATAGCATCTCTAGGTGATCAGTCCCCCATGCCTCGCAGTCTGTGTATGGCCTCCATATCACCGAATCCACATCATCCAAAACTCGCCGCCAGTACTCTACCTTGCCCAGCCTCTGCTGGACAACTGCGCCAGAATAAGCATACACATACGGCCTCCCTACTGGTCTCGCCTTGGTACAAAGTGGTCTCGTGACAGCAATGTGCTCCCACGCCCAGATCTGCAACAATGTAACTCCACTCACCAAGCTGGCGGATCCTCTGTACACAATCCGATGTAGATCATGGTACATGTCCGCTAGGACACAGCTACCCCAGGAAAATCTCCATGGCTGAGTGATCATCCACTCCAGCATCCTCCCCCAACCCACGGTGAGTCCCTTGGATCGATGGTCTGGTCCAAGGAAACCTCCAACAAATGTTGCCCACACCGCAACCAGAGCCAGATACCTGCTGAAATCATCCCAATCTATCCAGTACCCATAAATACCAGGATTGCCACATATCTGCTGCAACGCCTTGGTCCCACCAATCTCCTTGTGTTCATAAACCATAAGGGCACCAACAACCAGAATCCCCAGAATCTGATACACGTCCTCAGGCGTCACACTCATCTCACCCGTCGGCAGGTGGAAGGTGTTATGCTCTGAATGCCATCTCTCAGCCAAGGCTGTCAATAGCCCCCTGTTGGCCCAAATGCCTCGTGGCATGGTCAACAGCGGCCCCAATCCACAGTCTGCTATCCCCTGTAGCTCTGCAGGAGTCAGCTCTCCTATCTGCTCCCAACATAAGGGGAACCGCTCTCTGATCTGGAGGCTTTTGAAAGCCTCCTATTTTGTTCATCCATCACAAACAAATTCATCAAATCAGACTCATATCACATAACATATCAATGACCTATATCAAGTGTTACATCAATCTATCAACATGTCCAATCAATCTACTCTATCATCATTTACTATTTGTTTTTCTTTTCAGGAAAGCAAATTTATCAACACACATATCATTTTTTGTTTGTATTTCAATCATGAATGCAAATTTTTATCTTCATTTTACTATTTGTTTTCTATCGCAGAAAACAAATTTATCAAACATCTACTCTTTTTTTTTCAATCGTGAGAAGCAAAGTTATCAAATTCAAATCACTCAATCAATCATTCAATCTACTCTTTGTCGTTCGTCACAAAGTTATCAGCTATCTACTCTTTTTTTTCTATTTTGAAAGCAACGTTATCAGTTCTCTATCAAATTTTCTATCCTATCAACATGATGATTCTACAATTTATCTATCTATTGACTAAGGAAGCAATTTTAATCATCATTTTTCATCACACAGGAATTCTGGGAAAATTTTCCTAAATCTTGAATTAAATCACCCATATCTTCAAAACCATATCTTCTGATTTTTCTCAATTAAGCTACTGCTTGTTTCCTAGATCGCCAAACACCGGTATCTTAACTTCTGGCTATCTTAAATCGCTATTCTATCTATCAAACGCACAACTCTAACATTTTTGGACTAAACCTAAATCGCCTTGATTCGTGCCCTAGATGCTAAATCTCTGCCCTAATAATTTAAGCCCTATATCGCAACTCTATCATCGAATCGGCTAAGCGATCGGTTACTTGTTCCTGATCTCTGAAATTCTAAATCTTCAATACATTTGTGAATGCACTAAAACTATCCCTAGATGCGCTAAAATGTGCAAAAAAGTTGCAAACCGATTTCAAAACAATCCAAATTTGATCTAAAATACAAAAATTGACAACATAGATGGTTCGAATCACTCACCGGTGGTCCATATGCTGCTGGTCTCTGATATAGTCGCGCTCGCTCGAACCTATGTCTGTGCACGGGGATCACCATCTCGCCAAGTCACTCTCAGAGCTCAAATTTTACTATAGCAGCAGGGTGAAAATGACACTTCATTTTACCCCTTTTACCTTATAAGGGTCTTTTTAGGATGGGCATTAATGGCATTTTCCATTTTTTCATCCTCTTTTTCACTGGGGCATCAGACACATCATCTATCAGGAGCTAAATCACTATTCCTCTATCACTATCAATTTCTTCTTCCGTGATTTATCTCTCGAGGGGGCATCATCATCAATATCAAAAACCAGAAACATATCAGGGGCAAAGTTTTATTTTTCTTTGAAGCAATGCGTTTCAAACACTTCAAAGAGGGCAAAATGTATCGCAGCATAAAATGGTCAATGTCATAATCGGCAATTAATTAAATATTCATTATTTAATTAATTTTCTAAGTCCTCTACATGATTAAATTTAATTAATTTGAATTATATTGTTCATTCATCTTTATTTCTCTTCATAATTAAATAAATTTATTTTTGTTTAATTATTTTCATATCCATAATTAATTAAATAAATACATTTTATTTATTTAAATTAATTATCATTGTTAATTTAAATTAAATCTTTTTGATTTAATTAAATTTAAATATTTCTTTTTCTTCTATTTTAATTCTTCTTCTAATTAATTAAATGTTTCATTTAATTAATTTCATAAAAGTGATTTAATTAAATAGATCTTATTTAATTAAAAATATCTTATGCTTTCTTTCTAAATCAAAATTAGGTATTTTACCTAATTGTGCAATCTTCTCATATCATAATTAAATATTTTATTTAATTATGAGATATTCTGCTTTTTTCAATAAAACATGATTAAAGCTCTTTTCTTATCACAAGCTTTCTTCTGCTTTTAAAAGCTTAATTAAATATTTTATTTAATTAAAAAAAGTTGAATGTCCTCCATAAATAAATAATTGATTTTTTTAAATTAATTATTTATCAGCTTTAAATCTTTCTTTTATTCTTTTTAAGAAAGATGATTTCTTATCTTCTCTTCTTTTTCCTCTTTCATAATAAAATAGAAAAATCTTATTTTCAGGGTTCTTCTATTTTCTCTTCAGTTTCATCTTTCTTCAACCATTCGATCTGCCAGGAATTATCACAACCATCAATCGAGACAGCCAATCAAAATCATTCGAAAAACTCTATAAATACCTGTGTGAATCCAAGCATTGGTAATAGGCAATTAATTAGAGTTTATGCATTTAGTTCATTGAGCATTTTAATATCATAAGCATCATCTTTATTTCAAGTTTATTATTTCAAATCATCATCATAGCTTAATCTTGCATCTACATCATAGCAAAATCTCGTTCTTTAGGAAGACAGTTTGTTGAGCCTAGCCTACAATCTGAGAACACAAAGTTGGAATCAATAAAAACACTAAAAATAGAGGACAATAGGACAACAATGGAAGCAGAATAGAGTTTGCACTTCTTTACTCCTTTTATATTCTATTTTATTATAATGTTCTATTGGTGTGTTTGAACAGTTATTGTTAATTCATTTACGCACTTATTTTTCATACACACACAACCAAATATCATGTTGAGCCGGTATACTATCAATAACATCACAATTTCACTTCTTCTTCTAGTCGACATAATAGCTGTGGACCTAAGAATAACTATAGTTTGCCATACATTGACAACACCAAAATACAAAATAACCATCATACTTAACACCTACAATATATCCATCCTCTAACATCCTTAGGGTTTCAAACTTAGTCTTCAAACTATATATCTTTACTTGCTTGACCTTATCATCTCCCTTATAGACATTTTCTAGCTTCTTCCAGATTTCTTTAGTAGATTTGTAGCTCATAACCTTCACAAGTTCTGAATCAACAAGACCACTCAAAGGATAATTCCTTGCTTTGTAATTGTTCTCATATTCCTTGATCTCATCATTAGTTGAAAATCCATTAGTAGGAATGGTTTATCCGTCTTCAATTGAATTCCAAACTTTAAACCCTAGGTAAACAAGGAAACCTTCCATCTTGGTTTTCTAGAATGCATAATTTGTCCCATAAAACAAGGGATCCTCCTTCCTATACACCATCTAGATCTACCTCAACTGGTTAATTTTCTTCCAAGAAACCTTTCTATGATACCAATTTTTAGATGCACAA
>VDFB02211458.1:0-12446 GCA_007258455.2 Sequoia sempervirens
GTGAACTCGGCTATGTTCTGACAAGATTTCTGAAATCTAAAAATAGCCTGCTAGAGTTAAAAATAGCCTTTCGAAGAATTATTTTCAGCGAAAAATCCGAAATATGGGTTTTGTCCAGAAAAGGATTCTAAGACAACCCAGAAGGTCAGACTTGCGAAAATTCAACTTCTACTTGATTGTACAAAGATTTTCACTTGAGAAAAGAGTGTAGTCGAGAGCGAATGTTACGGGAAACTAAAATTAAGTGAAAAATCAAAGCACAAATTCAACTCGAAATTATCACGGAAGCGATCAGATCGCGGGAACTTGCCAAATCTCGCCAATTTGAGGAACATGCACAATGTATTTTGTGAAATCGAGATTTAAAGGATGCATAAAGAGCGTTTTTGATGTCTTCATACGTAGAAAATGCGAATTTCTTTGAATAGCTGATATTTGTGAACTTGAATCTGCAAAAAGATATGTTAAATGAAATCGCCCCTTTGAATTGATGAAGATTTCACCTCTGAACTGGAAGAATTCGCTTTATTTGGAAAAACCACGAATTGCTCCCCTTGAAATTTGCGCCTTTTTAATGAAAGAAATTCGAATTTCCTTGAAGAAAATACGAATTTGTATGAATTTGAGGTTTCGCCTTTGATTGTTTATGGAATTCGCCTTAAAATTCTTGAAGAATTTGCGAATTGTATTGAAATTTGAATACGCCTTTGAGATTTTGGAAAACGCCTCTAAATCAAGGAATTGCGATTTACTTTGAACTTTGAATTTCTTTGATATGTGCGCCCTTCTCTTCTGGAAAAATACGAACTTACTTTGAATTTGCTTTAAATTTATAAAATTCGATTTTTCCTTTGAAGATAATGAATTTGCCTTAGAAAACCACGATTTCCACTTAAGATTGATTGCTCTTGAGAAAATCGAACTCTCTTTGAAAGCTTTGTGAAGAATAATGAAGATGGCGCCACATATAAATAATAATAAATTCGCACCACTTAGCAACTGCAAGAATTCATAAACCCTAACCAGAATAGAAAGCCTCTGATTGGTTGCTCTTTAGTTCGACTGCCACTGTCTGAAGTTCAAATTTGAAAATAATAATAATAAAATAATTATTATCATGCAATGGCGCCAAAAATAGAAACACCATCTAAAAATAGATATATTCTGAACTTCAGTTGACAAACTGGTTGAAGCTCTGAGATTCATCATCATGCTTCTACGACTTCGAAAAGTCATCACTTGAGCATATAGGCGTCCATTTGCTCAAGATACTTCATTTTTAATTAAATCCCTATTTTATAGCTGACAGCACTGTCGCGACTGGCCAACTTCGACACTGGTTTCCGGATAGCCGGGTGATGCTGAGACTGATCTGAGATAATCAACGGAAAGCCTACTGAACAAGGAAGAAATGCCTGCTGGGAGACACAACTGCAAAATCCATCGTTTAACCCCTTGAAAAATTAGGCGCACCTGATTAAATCGCTTTACGGGTTCCAGACTTAGCCATTTTCCTAAACTGCCATCTGATGCTTCAAACAGCTGCTGACGGTGAACGGTGAACCCTGCTGATACGAGACGAAGCTCACGGCATGACTGGAGATATTCTGCATCCGATGACTGTATCCACGACAGCTAAAAGCTATGTTAAGGGCCTCAAAAAGAAAAGCGCCCCTGGCTCAAGGTTGCACTTTTGTCATTTCGACGAAAATCAAACGTCATTAAAAACACCCTACTTTGACAGTTGATATCTGGAGCTAGGATGACCCGATTCAGGCATTATCTGTTTTAACGGACAGCCAAGAGGGCCCTTAAGAGAAATCACTGGAGGTATCGAGGCAAGAAAACTGCTTCTAAGACCTCAAAAATTCTAGTGCGTATTTTATTTATGTTTACCGCTCCCAGACTTAGCCATTTTCCGAACGTCTTCACCTTGCAGTATTATACTAAAGACCTCGCACGCACGAGCGACTGCCAAATGCTGAAGGCTGACGGCTATGCTCGTTGGGAAGATAAATTGACTACGCTCAATAGTCGTGAAGACTTCGAACGCGAACGGGCTCATCTGACCAGCCTAAAGGCTAGGCGCCTTAAGACTGTAGAAATACACTGAAAACCATTTGTTGGTTCGCCCGTAAAATTACGTGCTTAGTAGAATCTCCGCCACGACCACCAGGAACGTCGGATTGACAAGCTGAATGATGCATCGCGGAGCTAGGCTAGTATACTACTGATGTCGTGAAGACTTTGTCTGCAAATTCTGGCATCTGAGGGGTCCTTTAGGCCAGCGCCCCTGGCTTGTACTTGCACTGGGCATAAACGGAGAAGCTCAGAAACGTGAAAACTCCATTTTAAGCTGATCTTTGGACGACTGCCGCCTGAACTCTGAGAGTTGGATGACTGCGCTTGATATCTCGTCGGATAAGCAGACCAGTTGTGAACGAATTGACTATCTTCGGCATCGAAACTGACAAGATTTACCCCTGCCTTGAAATGGGCGCCCTCAGGCTAGAGGCGCGCTTTTGCTTGAAAAGAGCAAAATTTCCATCTCCTAAAATTTAGGGATTTTACCTTCTGTTGTGAATAACTGGAGCTGTGAGTCTCGGAACGCCTCGCTTGATAGCTCAACGGATAGCCAGGCTGATTCTGAAGAGATTGACTGGATGCTTGAGCACTTCAGACAAGATCTTGACCTCCAAAAAACTGGACGCCCCTGAGCTATACTTGCGCTTTGAGGCTTTTCCTCTGAGAAATCTCCCTGATTTGATCTTTTTAAAAACTCTGTTTCGATCATTGAAATGACCGTCCGCAATATGAAATGCCGTCGTGAGATGCTCCTCCATCGTGAAAATCACTATCTGAGCCTCTGCTTTAGGTTTTGACCAATATAACTGACTTTGACTGACAAATTATTGACAAAAACTCCATACTTGACATTGCCCAAAACGGTATTTCACAACATTTTAGCAAGGTTTAGACTTTTAAATGCAAAATGCCTTAATGAAGCAAAAAAAAATTTGATTTGGGTACAACAATAACCTGGCGGCTTTGCAACTTTATGCTTATGACACTTCTCTTGATTTACAACAGAAGAGTATTGCACAACTCTTTTCTTATACCTTTCCTTTTTCTCATATCACACCTCCTCGTGTTCTTCAGCTGAGATGATGAAGTTTTGATATAGTGTTGATTTGGTCTTAAACTCGATGGAAGCGTACTCCATATTGAAAACCTTGAAGAAGGACTGTAAACTTGCTTATGTTCAGACAAGCTTTGAGCAACTTTCTATTTTTAAAATGCTAGTTTTTCAGCCTCAAACGGACAAATTTTTGGAAATTTTTCTGAGATATGGGTTTTGCTCATAATTTCGTTGCAAGACAACCTAGATCATCTGTTTTTGAAATTTTTGAATTTAGACTTAAAAAGCAACAAACCCTAATTTCTTCAATTTTACACCAAAAAAGCTGGCACCTGGGTTTTGTTCAAAATACAATTTGGAATGAACCCAGTTGATCAGATTTGAAAAACACTAATGGCTGATGGAAAAAGCAGCAAACCCTAAAATCTGAAATTTTCTTGAAAAAGCTGAGATCTGGGTTTTCTTCAGAAGACTATTTCAAGAGGACCCAGATGATCAAAATTTGCAAACTCTGAAGATCTCACTAACATGCAAATAAAAAGCAGCTGCTGCAACTTGATGAATTTCTTGAGAATTTCTTCAGAAGAATGAGATGATAAGACCCAGATGGCTGGAAATTTGAAAATCTTGGCCTTCTTGAAAAATTTGATCTTCTGGATGAAAAAGTATGAAAAAGCAAGGCCTTATGCTGCTGGTCTAAAAAATTTGATGAAGAATCAACAAACTTGAGTTCTTGAATCATGAAATATAACTCCAAACTTGCTGCTCCAACTTTCTCCTTTGGAATGCTACCTGCAATAATGATGAGAATTGAAAGGAAGAGATGTCTTAAATAGATTTAGGGCTTGAAATAGATTTGCGTTCTTTTGCTTTAATCTTCAAACCCTAAACTCAGCTTGTTCAATGAATTTAGACATTCATCTTTCAACTTGCAATTTTGAAAATGTGAAAATTTTGACTAAGGCATGGCAAGTTGGGCGCCCTTCTTGGCTAGGGACACCAATTTCTTCCAGACTTAACCATTTGTTGAAGTTTTTCAACTTTTCACAGTTTTGACACCCTACTTGACCTTCGATCTCTGGCTTCCAGATTGATCCAACGAGCGAGCTAGATGATTCATCGCGTAGCTTGACTGATTCTGAGATCACCCTAGAGGCACTTTTGGCTAAAAACTTCGTTTTGACCTTTAAATTCATGGGAGCCTATTTTCTCCAGGGGCTCTGAACTTTCACAGTGTACATTTTTACATGATTTTCAATTTCTTCATTTCCCTTTGATATTTTGATGAAATCTTGATTCCAGGAGCTACGCTGATCCAATTGACTAACCGTCTGCTTCGCTAGATAGCTCGACTGAAACCCACAAGGTGATCTTAGATGCTGTGTTGGAAAATTCTATCCTTTTAGACCTCAAAAGTTTGGGCGCCCTTCTTCACCAGGGGCGCCCATGTTTACCAAACTTAGAATTTTTTTCATTTTCTTCACCTTTGCTCTTTTTCAAATGGTCTCGTCAGATCTAGAGTAAGGCACCGGATTGACTAATGGTTGGGCTCATTACGAAGCTGAGGAGAAATCAAGAGGAGTCTCCTGGGAGTAACTTTGTCAGAAAGTTGGATTTGAGGCTTCAAAAGCTTGGGCGCCCCTATCAGGTTGGGGCGCCCAACTTCACCAGAGTTAGGCATTTTTGGTGTTTTCTTCTCTGCTTTCAACTTTGGCTCTGTTAGACCTTTTGTTCCGGCTGTTGCATCTAGTGACTGCCCAATCAGATTGACGTGCTGGTGATCTCATTGGAAAGCTTGATCTATTTTGGAGAAGTCATGCTGAAAGCTTTACTGGAAAATTCATCCATTTGAGCCTTCAAAATCATGGGAGCCTTTCTCTTATAGGGGTGCCCATTTGCTCCAAACTTAGAATGTTTTTCATTTTCTTCACCTTCAAATTCAAGCCTTCATCCTATACCTTCACCTCGATCTGGATTTGCCGGAGAACGACAAGTCAGATGCTCTGAAGAAGACACCTGTTGCGAAGTTGTCTGAATTCTGGAGAGATTGAGCATATTTGCAAACCCTAATTGTTGGATTTTCCCTTCCAAAAGATTGGGCGCCCCTGGGCACTTGGGGCACTGAAAACTTCCAGACTTAGAAAATTTTCCGTTACTTTCATGATTTTCACTTCATCTTCTGGTTGAAAATCCTCTGTTTGACCTCAATTCAGTGACTAATGGGATCCTACGATCGCACTATTGACTGGCCATGGAGCTGAGGATTTTGAACTGAGGTTCAAACTCCTAATTTCATCGCTTGATGCTCAAAAAGATGGGCTTTATCTCTCTTCTTAGTTTCCATGTCAAGCAAACTAAGTCAAATTTCCACAATTTTCACCTTCTTCCTCGTTCTCCATGCATGCTCTTCAACTCATTTTCGGTTCAGCGCTCGGATGTTGAATCTGACGCCTGGCAGCTGACTGACCTCCATTGATGACTTCGGAGCTCCTAAAATGCTTCAAAAAGCATAATAGACCCACTAGGGGAAAATCGATTATTTTGAGATTCTCACTACACTGTACTGATATGGAAGTATTTTGATAATCAAAACGGGCTTTGGGACCTCGGCAGATAAACTTCTTACTTTTAGAAAAGTTTCTACCAATATCCGCTTCAAAAGAAACCCAAGAAAAGTTACTATTTTTAGGAAATTTCTGGAAAAAATGCGCCCCTAAAATAGGGATGAAAAAAAAACCGAAGCCTTTTGGGTTTCCTTTGTAGATTAGGCTGCTCCTGAAAGTGCACTGCGATTGTCAAATTTGGGAATTTCACATTTTAACCCCTCATGCAAGACACGCACACCCAAAATTTTGACCTTTTCGACAAATTTAACAAGACTTTTACTCATTTCTTCAAAATGTCTAAGTGTAAAAAAAAATTAATTTTGGGGTACAACATAGCCAAGGCTGCAACAAAGGCTTTGCCATCATCTTGAGAGGAATTCTCGAACTCATCATCAAAGTCACACTTCTCCTCCTTATAGTCTCTTTTGAAACAACTAGGCTTTCCACAATTCCAACATTTTGCCTTGGTCTTACTAGAAGATTTGGTTCTCCTATGGGATTTGGATCTAAAGTTGTCTCACTTCTTGTCCTTCTTCTTTCCTTTCTCTTTTTGTCCTCCATGAACAAATATAGCCTCCTTAGCAGATTCAAAAGTCTTTTTTTGCATCTCTTCAAAAAATAATGACACCACCACCTCATTCATTTTCAACTTGGGAGTAGTGTTCCCAATAGCCATAACAAGGTTGTCGCATGAATCTAAAAGAAACATAGAAAATTCATACACTAATCCTCCTCCATCTTCACTTCAATGTTGTGCAATCGGGCCATGATCGTATTAAAAGCATTTAGATGTTCGACCACAAAATCACCATCCTCCATCCTAACAGTATACAACTTCTTTCCCAGGAAAATATTGTTTACTAGGGATTTAACCTAATAAATTTCACCTGACTTCTTTCAAAGGTTCATTACAAGTGTATTCATGCACATTCAACAATACTCAATTGACCAAATAGAGTTTAATGAGAACCTTCATTTTTCAATCCAACATGTCCCAATCTTCTTGTTTTACTGTGGTGGTTTGGATATGGCTATTACAACCTATAGGTCTATATCCAAGATCATATCCTCCATCTTGAGCTTTTTAAGCTCAACGTTTGTCCACAAGAATTTATTTGTCTCTACCCCTAATGTGCGTGCCATTTTCTGTAAAACAAGATCTTTTCTTGCACAAGCTCTTACTCAATCCAAGATTAATACAAAAAACCGTTTTTTCTAACAACAAGAATCCAAGGTGATCAAACTCTAATACCAAATGAAAGCAAGTAGAGGTGTAGAACACACTTCCTACAGTAATTTAATTTATGAGAGGAGATATGTGCAAAAATTAAATTAATCATATAGTTACTATAAAATTAACACAAGCAATATACCATAACACAATGATTTATGTGGCATGGAGAAAAGCCCAACACTCCAAAACATTTCAATGTATTATTTAGTAATCAAAAGCTACAATACACTCGCAAAGTCTAAGTCTTCACAGGAGTATCACCAATCAAAGATCTAGAGTAATTCTAGCAACATAACAATACTTACAAAACTCATTCACAAATCCTCCATCTCAAGCACCCAATAAATAGGAGATGCAATACATGAAACCATCAAATGATAATTAGGAAACAATGAAATAAAACCATCCAAAATGTGGCGCTCAAATCCCTAATTAAAATCCAACACCCAAATCCCAAGATGAGTCCTGTAATGTCCCCATTTTCTGAGCATCAGAGTTCGTAAGGATTAGCCTATCAATTGACCCTCGTAGGCTAACACTGATAGTTAGAGGGTCCTCCGTGGCAGTAATCAGGGTGTTTTTCTCCTTCAGAGCTCAATATGGGTTCAGTTTGGCCTTCGTTTGACTCAGTTCTTCATACTTACTATTTATAGTAAGTCACCATTTTAGGGGAGTCGGGGTTACTAAATTTAGTAAGGCACCTGAACAGGTCTCAGATGCAGTGTTGACCTCTTATTTGGTTGGATGGGCAAAATATTAAATGATTAATGATTAATTATCATTAAAGGTACTTTAATGATAATTAAATATTATAAAGTTAAATTATAAATTAAAGGTGTACTTTATTTCCGATGAGGCCATGACCCTCAATTTAAATCACTTAAAGTACATTTTTTTTTTTTTTTTTTGGACACCCAAGGTTAGAGAGATATTATAAAGTTTTATTAAAAACCTAAAGTGGATTTCAAAAGAGGATTAAAAGCAGCTTAAGAGGTTGACCTTCTTGAGGAATTATAAAAGGGCATCAAAGGCATTCGAATTCATTATGTTTTGAGAATATTAAATTGTGTCTTTGGAGTTCGTGCTTGGAGAGGAAACCAATTAGGGTTTTCTGCCATTTCCGCATTGGAGAACGAAAACTCTTCAGTGTTAGTGCAATTTTGAGGCTGTGCAATACCAGCTGATATTATTGCTTGAGAGGGCTTCATTCAGGAGTCCATTTGGAGCTTACAGGTGAAAAATCAACATAGGGTTTGAGGCAGTTTAAAGGTATATCTATTGCAGACCTAAGTTATTCATTGGCAGCCATTATCAATCAGGTTTCAAGCTATTTAATGTGTTGCTACAGTGTGCATGAACAGTGTGCATGAACAGTGTTTGCTACAGTGCTCGTGAACAGTGATTCGCTACAGTGGCATGTCTAAAATCTGAACATGGGCTTTGTTAGAGGACTTTGGAAGAGGTGTCTGAGATGTATGAGGCTGGATGTACCAATTCTCAAGGGAATCGATTGCAAAGGAGGTGTCTATAGCTGTTGTTCGAGCATTTCGGGAACTCCTGTAACTGCTGCAACCACTTCCAGATTGGGTCGATATTATACCAGGTCTGAGTCTATATTATATTGCATCTTTCAACCTTCCTTACACTCATAATTTATTAATGTTGAGGACTCTTACTGCTGGTAATCAGGAAAACAGTGTTATATGGACTGCTGTGTGTAATCAGAATTTGTTACCCTTATAAGACAATCATAGAGTCTGAAATAAGTATGTAATAAGATGATACCAGTGTCAATACTGCCCAGAATTAAGCATGGTGGACTGTCAAACAATGTGAAGCATCCCTGTTAGTCTTATACACTTTCCCTTGAATATTATTATAGCTGACATAAATGTTTGAGTTGTTACAGTCCTGTTAGGATGTTTTTGAGCAGCCTGTGTGGTGAAATCAGTTCTATATTGTACTCAGAAAGTATATCCAAATCTGCTGTTTCAATTCTCTTGTAATGGCTGTGTAATGGCTATGCTAGTGTAATGTGCCTAGAGCAGAGATCTTAGCATTTAAATGCTGTTACAGATCCTAGACAACAAGTACAATATTTAAATATAATTTGTTCATTGGAAAGAAAGTAATCCGTTGGTGTTTAGAAATTTCTCTTCTTGATGATTACTTTCATTGAATGTTACCAAGTTCATGCATAATGTTTATCATTTTATGATCAAGCGAAATCTATCTAGTGCAAAATCGGAAAATTAGATATCACACTAGGGGTGGTATCTCACAAGTCCACAAACTAAAAATAAAATATTCTTTATCCCTACCATAATTTCATCATAATCCACTCACCAACTTGGGCACTTCATTTTGGATTCATTACAATGAGAGGTATAACTACAATGACAGCAAGGGGTGCAATGTAATGGCATGCGCGTGTTAACAAAATCTATTAGCAAGATGGTACAAATAGTATAACTAAATAAAATGTTTAGTTAACATAGAAATGTTTAATAACTATATAAAATTATTGTATTTAAGTGCATAGTTATTTTCATTTAACTATGGTGAATAAATAATGTTAATGAAATAACTATGTACTTTAGTATATAAAATAGGAAATAGCTATGCAATTTAGTAAATAAAATAATAATACTTTTAAAGTAACTATATGATTAAATATGTAGTGAATAATTTATTCTAAATTTAGAAAAGTAATGCACATATTATTTATTTAAGTATATAAGTATTAAATAAAATACTTTAATAATTAAATTAATTTTAGGATAAGTAGATTTTATATAATACTTACTAAAAAATAAAATAGTAAGTAGCTATGTACTTTAGTAAATAAAAATAGAAGAAATTACTTTACAGAAAAAGAAGTAATATTTTTGAAATATTTATGTAGTTAAATATGGAATAAACTAGCATAGATAGCTTAAATACATCTCTATCTAAAAGACGTTGAGATACTAGTCTTAAGGTTATTTAAGATAGATAGGTACCTCAAGATTGATATCGATAGGTACCTCAAGATTGATATCTCTCAATGCCTTTTAGTTAGAAGTATTTAAGATATCCATACCACTTATCTCCATTCAAAGATGCCTTCTGACACATCATAAGTTGGTCAACAAGTGTAACTCCCTCTTACAACTCTTTTATGTGTCAAATTTTTTTTTGCTTCCAATGTGAGAAGCCCAAATTCTAGATGCCATAACTTTTGATCTAGGAGATTGTTTTAGCCCCATTTTTCTAAATTGTAAAACTTAAGAAAATCTACATATCAGCTATCCCTGGAAGTGATGTCGAACCTGGAATTATTTTTGGGGTCTGAAATAACCTCTATAGCCCAAAACTTAAGTTTTCCTATTCTATAGCTTGAAAATTGCACTTTTTACATTCTGAACATTAGAAGCAAGGTTGGGTCACCTTTCCTTAAACCTACACTAATATATGAGAGGAGAATGGAAAAGAATATGATCCAAACAATTTGCAAAAATGAAATTAACACAATGTATACAACCTTAACATGATGATATATGTGGAAAGACACTTTTGGGATTACAAAATCTCACACTCCAAAACATAAATCAATTTTATTATCAGCAACAATGGTTACATACAATGTCTAGGAACATGTCTGTCATGTCCCCTTCTAGTTGACATCTCTCCGAGGACAGGATTAGCCTATCATGCGACCCTCGTAGGCTGATAGATTGTATAGAGGGTCTAGTTGGAGTTGGCTCAGCTTCAGATTGGCAGTTTTGATCAGTTGGCTTTCGTTCGGGCTCGTTCGGACACTTCTGGCATAAGTTGCTATTTTTAGCAGTTATTGGCAGTCAGCGTGGGACCCCTGCTATTTTTAGCAGTATGGATTGTTAGCGTCCGGAATCACTACATTGTTCATCAGCTTCAGACGGCTCGTGCATCGGATGAATAATGAGAGAGATATTAATATTTAATTGATTTAATTAAATATTAATTATTAGAGCATTATAATATAAAGTTATAATATTTTATTATAACTTAAGTGATTTCAGTGAAGGGGTCGCCCATCATCAGAAAGGGGCCAGTTGTGAATTATTTTTCAATTAAAAATTATACTAGAGACTATTGAGAAATTAAATATTAAAAGTGCGAATTATTTTAATATTCCCTATTATTGTGGAATTCGCACTTTTCAAGTGTATAATGCATTTGCCTTGGGAATCGAGCCATTATGTGATTGAGTTATTGAAAACTGATCAAGTTTGGTCTGAGCACAGAAACTTAGGGTTTCAGTCTCGAATGCATTGGGGAACGAGCCATCTCCAGTGAGAGCGATTCAGAGGGTGTGAAATAACATCTGATTTATTGCCAGCACAGAGGTTTCTTCATCCAGAAGAGATCATAGAACTTCAGAGATTATTTATTTACAGAATTTCAACATAGGTTTTCATCTGGAAAGCATATTGCAATTAAGGCGCATCTTATTCTTGAGTTTGGGCACTTGTTACAAGGAGCCGTACCACTTGTACCTGCTGGTCTGACACAGCCGTACTTTACAGCAGGCCGTACTCTTTCTCTTTCAAGCCGTCCTTGAGTTCTATGCAAACCGCCTTCAGTCTTCATCATCTGGCTTCATTTATTAGGGCGCAAATATCAAGAGAATCACTGCATTGCATCTGGCAGAGGAGGACGTGGTTATTCATCTCAGCCGTACTTTGGCAAGAAGATCATTTATTGCTGCAGCAAACCAGGTTTTCATAAATATCATTGCCTTTTTATTTGCATGTAACAGGATCTCATTTGTAATAAGTCCAGAAGTTAAATTAATAGACTGGCATCATTATTTGCAATAGATTCTGTTGTTCTCAGAGTTAAAAGATTTTATTTAGATTTATATCATTTACTTGCAAAATCGCATTCTTCATATTTTATGCAAAAAACCCAAAAACGTCAAAAAAAACCAAAAACTTCAGAAAAACAAACAAAACAGTCAGATTTGAGAAACAGGGGAAACTAGGGTTTCTACAGTGGTATCAGAGCTAAATCCTGCCATCCTAAGGGTTTAGCAGTCTTATGCAGCCAGAGCAGATTGGGTCTCACAGGTATTACACACGCAGACGTGCTCTGATTGAAAGGCAACAGAGTTTGAGCAGGCAGCCGGGAAACATGGCTGACAAGAATGACAGAGCTGACGAAACAGTTATACCTAGGACAGAGATTCCACATAATAACAGAGATCAAGACGATGCAAAGGTTTTGCATGCACTCAGAGATCTTCGTGCAGGTCAACGGCGGTCCGATGATGTATTACAGCAGTTGGCAGTAGCACTTCAGAGATTGGGTACTCCTAGGAGACCATCACCACATCGTGACGATGAGAGGAGTGAAGCAAGGTCTCGCAGGGCACCTAGGACAGCCTCACGGACAGCAGACAGGCCTACCAGGCCTACATTTGTGAGACAGGAGGCCGAGGAGGTCT
>VDFB02211460.1:0-23224 GCA_007258455.2 Sequoia sempervirens
TTTCAAATCAAGTTTCAAGATCAAGATCCACATCCATTGAAGCCATTTCATGCTAGTTGTAGATCTACATTCCAAGGTGCATTCAAGGGTTTGGTGAGTTGTGACATTGCTTTGTTCATTTATCATTCCTTCACGTTTCATTGTTTCATTACAAGGTTTAATTACCAAAACAGGGTTTGACCAAGGAAAACCTCCATTGACCAACAAGAAAACTTTTTTCCCTCTTTATTTGTGTTTTCAAAATTTAGGTGGAATACCTATTGAAGAGTAAAATTGCAAAGTTGCATTTGTTGTCATCATTCTTGCAATTTCAAGGAAAATCACCTACAAGATTTATTTTTGACTGTTCAACTTTGAAAATCAAGAATCTGGAAGTGCAAACACAAGAGAAGAGAACCCAAAAACCATTTTTACAAAGCCCTAGCTAGGAACCATTCACCATAGGGAAAATGAGTCCCCAATTAACTTTGAAAAAGCACTTTTGATGACTAGTACACATCATTTTCCCTTTGCATTTTGATTTTTGGTTCCATCAAAATCGAGCTTAATCTATTAGATGCACTTTTTAGGTTGCATTTTGGAGTTAGTTTGTTATTTTTAATCTTTCTTCCCAAAGTGTTTTTTAATCAGGACCCTCGTCCTTGCAAAAAAAAGAAATTTGCAAATTCACACATTGACTTGACTCACCTCAAGGTTGATAGTCCTTTCATTGTGTGGATCTCATTTCTTAATGAAATAGCGGAAGATAGGTCCATCATAACCCCATTTCTCCCCTTTCATATTGATGCACCTATTTTTCACCATTTCACCTATCTCCATTTGCATTTCTTTGTAACCTTATTGCCACACACAAGTTTTTCCTTTAATTATTAGATTTAAATTTGATCATCCATTTACATCATGAAAAATATGCTTGACTATGACACATGTGCGTGTTGATAAACATTTATGGGTGATTATTATATTGATTCCCATGCACAATCCCATATAGATGTTTTATGCATATTGTACACAATCAAGAAAATTCTTCTTCATCTCACGCTCATTTTTTTATTATATTTTCTAATAATGAAATCTAATATAATAACTATTATGGTCCTTTTTGTGTGCCTAACAATGAGGAATGCTTCACCTACTTACTTTATTATTGACCTTGCATGTTATTGTATCACATGCACTGATGAGTTTTTATATAATAATCTTATTAAATAATAAGCTTAAGCACAATCTAGTGTTTCATTCAAAATGACTAGTGGAATTTTAATTAAGACCATGAGTTGAATTATTTTACATTTGATTGTTGGTTCCAAGGAGCTTGTAGTGTTATATCGTATTATTCATGTTATTCTATCATTGGATAAATTTGGTATTGTAGATATGCAAAATTGCCTAATTCGTATCACACATCATTAATATTGCATTTTCATCATATTGATCCTCGATCACTGCATTCACATCATTTTCATCTTTTGCATTACTAATTCCCCTTTTAACATCATTTTCTATCATTTTCACCTTTTTTCTTCTATTAATTAAGTAATTTTGAATTATTTAATTAATTCATCCTATTTCATTAATTTTCCTTTTATCTTCCCTAATTGAATAATTTTAATTATTTAATTACCCATAAATCTAATTTTCCTCTAATGTCCTATCCCATCCCATTTAATTATCTAATTCCCATCCCATTCATTTGGAATATTCCCTTTTAATAAAGAATACCCTAATCCTCCATAATTTTTTTTTTGATACGTAAGGTGATATTTTCATAGATAGAAAAAGCTTTACAAACGTCTGTTGAGCAGGAGATTTTCAATGAAGACCATCAGACCACCAAAAAGAGCTAACAAAGATAAGTTTCATGCAGTTTAAAACATAAGAGTAGCGATACGAAGGAGAAACTAACAAAGGCCTAACCACCACAATAGCCAAAAACTAAATCTCGCATTCTTGTAAGCAGAGAATACTAAAACAAGAGCTATCAAAACATATAGCTACTGCAATACCCGACTAATTCACCAGAATCTGTTGACTTCTACAAAGCATATGAAGCCTTCGATCCAATCCATCCCCTCCACCGGCACAATTTTCATTTTTCTTTTCAGAAACTCCACGGCCACGTCGGCAAGTTTTTGGTGACGAGATAAAGCAGGTCCTTTGAGGTCCAGAAGAAACGGATACACTTTGACCACTTCATCAGAATCCCAGAGGGAGATGAGATCATCAGGGCGTGGAATGCCCTTGCCACTAAAAGCCGCCTTCAGGGTAATGTCGAGACCGCCCAGTAAATCCTCCCGAAACAATCGAACCACCAAGTCCCTGGCCACTTGCTTCGGAATACCTAAATCCAGGAGGACGGCGAGGAACCGCGATGAAATTTGAGCATTGTCGCGGGCATATTCTTTCCTTTCAAGGTGACCTTTGCCTAAGACCATCTTCACAGCCACGAGCGTCGTCGGGTCATCCTCAAGCAAAATGCGCTTTAGGCGCTGGTCCGTGATCTCGCGAAATGCAATTTGCCTTTCCGTTGCAGTTAATGAAACGGGAGTGTCCACTCCGAAGGAGACCAGCTCTTCCGACGAAATGAGGATAGTAAACTTCGACCGCGTCTGCTTCTCCATTGACAGGAATTTGCCGAGCGCACCCTGCAACAGAAAAAACAAACAAGCAAAACAACAACCAAATGCCGTGCCCATACTTAGAAACGGGCAACATAAACATAATAAAGCCCCGAATAATGATCCTGCAGATCACAAATACGGAAGAAGATTTTGGAGAAACAAATCTGTCCTTGGCATGAGAAGAAAGCCGCCTCCGTCCATCCAACTCAGTTTCATGATTAATGCAATTAATGGCCTATACCACTCGGCACGTCCGCGGTTAGGACAAAGATATCCGTGCCCATCGTGTCAACCAAGCGACACCGTGGGAGCTGAGCCCAACATGCTTCTGCGCCACCTCAAGAAACTGCGATTTAACCGATAACCAAGCAAAGAGTGCTGTATTCGGCCAACTGAGGTAGGATGATGTGACTGAAACAAGACCGAGCCCGCTCCTACCTGTCCGTCCCGACCGCCACCTCACGTCCACCCTGGACGACCAAACGCCTGTGTGAGGGGCGAGGGGGAGCCCACCCATCCACCCACTATCCTCCATAATTAAATAATCTTGAATTATTTAATTGTTCTAATTTCCCTCTCAAAGGTATATTTCCTTGAAATATTCTTTTTTAAAATATCTCATTCCTCTCATTCATTCTTGTCTCTTCATTTCTTGATTTAATCTTCACCCTCCATTTCAAATATCCTCAACCAATTTTCTTAAAATTATGGAGATATTTTAAGTTCAAATTGATCTTGAACCCTCATCTTCATGGGTCTTTAAGGATTAATCTTAACCATTGATCACAAAAATGAAAATCTGTAAAACAAGTATGCCTCCATTATTACATTACCTAGATCATTTGAGAGCATTTGAGAACTTGAGCATATCATATTCTTAAGTATTTTTTAGCAATTATCTTCATCTAGGTCATTAATCTTCATGCTTTTAATCATGGGAGCTTCTTGATCAATCAATCCAACATTACATCAGCATTAAAATAGAAGGAAAGGTTTGCACATTGGTTGGTTTCATGTTTTGAATTGGTTTTTATTGCTTATGTTGATTTCTAACCCTTGTATGCACCCAATTTCATTTTGTAAGTGGGATTTTATCTTCCATTGTTTTGGGTCTTCTTGATTGCTAACCCTTGTTTTGATATCAATTCCATTTTCCACTTCACAAGTATGTTGCTTAATGGGCAATGGATTGAAAAACACATAGTTGTTTTTTCTATTTTATATCAATGTGATATGTTTGTTCATGAAGAGAATGTGGTTAAACTTAACATAGCTCCATATAATCCATTATATAATTTGATTAATTTTATTTTAGATACATTTGAGAATAATTTTTAAGGATCATCCATAGGAGCATAAAGATGATATAGATGATTTATACAACTTTCACAAAGAGGAAGAACAAATGGTAAATATAAAAAAACAATCAAGAATTCACTACATAGACTATTGTGATTTAGTTTAAGGGTAGTTAGGAATATTCTTGTTTTAGAGCTCATGAAGATAAAAGACTCGAGGAATCTCAAACTACACATCCTATAATATTTAAGCATAATGGTCTTGATATATGCATGTCTCCAAGTGATCCTTATGAAGAGAAAATTACTCCTGCACCAAGAAATTAAGAGACAAATAAGAATATCACATATAATAAACCTACATTTCATTCTAGAGGCATTGACTTTTCATGGGTAACTAAAAAAATGTTATTGCAAAATTCTACCTACCACTTTTTTTTTTAAGTTGTTAGTTGTATTTTCCTATAAAATGAAACATTCCTTTATTTTTTCCCTTAGCAAAAGTCAATTTTTATTTGTGATTTAGTTTAATAATTTGATTTTTTCATTGATTGATTCCTTTTGTGTAAATTATAACTAGCTAGTTAGAATGTGTTCTATATTTGTTAGAAAATTTATAAAAAAATCATTTGTGAGATGATAAATTGAAAAGTATAGAAGCTATACAATATTATGTATGAACTTTATAGTATATATAAATTTGAGTGGTCATTGAAAGCATGTGCATAACACATTTTGTGATCTTCATTGGGCATACTTAAGCAAGTAGTGATATTTTGTCCTTTTTTAAGTTTAGGAATTGATAAACTTGAGATTTGAAATGTAAATTTAGATGTTTTAGATTCTAAATTGGGATCAATTTAGTCATAAAAGTATCTTGTTTGTATTAATTAGAACCATGTTGGTAGACTAAATTTCTGTAAGTCAATGCATCTTTTGCCATATGTTAGCAATTAAAGAAAACGAGACTTTTATCACATGCCTTGTCTTGTTTTGAATATTGCGAAGATGTTTTTTTATAATAACTTGTGGTGAATCCATCTCCTATATGATTAAATCGATGATGAATGTGTGGATTTTTATTGGATATAATTTTAATGGAGTTATTGGGAGAATTTATATTTCAATAGTGATGAACACATTTTATTTAAGTGGGCATTTGATTCATAGAAAATACTTTCTATATATCTCAATGTTTTTTTATTGGTAAACATGGTGTGAACATGGTGTGAACACGGTGTGAAGGAATTTGTGGAGGATTCAAATTTGAAACCTAGAGTGATTATTATTAAAGAACATTATTAGCCTTGAAAGAAAATCACAAGGAAAGCACATTTCAAATGCCATTCTAGTTGGTGGTTGATATTATGGTTCAAATATTATGTAAATGGTTGTAAGGTTTGTCATTTTTTTTAAAATTTTGGAGTATTTCATGTTGGGAAAATGCATCTCAACCTTGCACTTCTAATGTTCATTTTAATGTATTTTGTATATATTCACTATTTCATTTTCGAGTGATTTTCTCTTCTTGTGGGAGAGTGGTGTCTCATTTGGAGGTTTACTTGACTTTTTTTTAGTGATTTTTTTCACATGAGGTAGGCATCCCACTTTGAGGTGGCATGGTTTGTTGTTGTGTTAGAATCTCATAGTGTGTGTAAGGTCATCATGAAGGGAGTTTACTATGAAATTCTATGAGATATAAGAGTATGTAAGAGGGAGATTACATTAGAATCTCAACTAGAATTATGATAGGTATGGGCACTTTTCATGGAGCATATTTTGAATGTTTTAATGAGGAAAAACTAGGTTTCCCAAGTTTAGGTGGTCAAATATGATAGATTATGATAATGTAAGATGTGTAAGGATTTTGAAAAAAATAGCCAAGAGGACCAAGACCAAGGAGGGGTGTTGGAACTTGAACCCATATATTTTGGAACCATACCTCTCATGGGTTTAAAAATGGTTTTCCCAAACCATTCGTGTTTTCCAGTTTGCACTTCATCTATTTACTAGTTCTTGGAGTTGTAGTTTGTATTGTTTATTTGTAAATATAATTGTTTGTTGCAGGATTCATTCAATATTTGTATGTAGGTGATAAAATGTAAAGGCTTGCTCTACAATTGTATTATATTCCTTTGGTATATTAAATAATACATTGGGTTGCTTTGGACTACGGGTTTTTCTCTCAAAGGGTCTTTCCCCACATACACATTATGGTATATTGTTTATTTTATGTTTATATATATTTCTTATTTCTATAATTGTAAAGATTAAAATTTACACATTAATCTCCTCATTAGATTAATGTAGGGAGAATTTGTGTGTACCTTGATTCCTTTCAATTGGTTAATCACCTTTGATCCTATTTGTTGGGTAGAGGATTTTTTGAACTAATATTGAATTGAGTGGGAGCTTGCATAGAGAATTTTTTATCTCATTGTAGGAAGGGATGGAAAGCACAACAAGAATTGAAGTGAAGAAGTTTAATGGTAGTAATTTTGAGTTGACATGAAAACATAGGATGGAGGATATGCTCATGGAAAATATCTATGGACTATAATATCTAATAGCAAACCACCGGGTATGAAATAAGAAAATTGGGACTTGATGGACATAAAGGCTAAGGGTCTTGTGAGACTTTATTTGGTGGATTTAGTTTTACTAAATGTTCACGAAGATACTACTATATAAAATATATGGAAAAATCTGTATAAAAACTATTAGGATAAATTTGTAGTAAATAAGTTATACTCAAGAAAGAATTTGTATTATCTTAGAATGGAGGACGATGGATCTATAGTTGATCATTTCAATACCTTCAATATGATAGTTTCTCAACAAATTTTTGATGGTCATTAAGAGAAATACCACCAAGTTCAAGATGGATGAGGCGATTGCATTGTTACTTTCTAAAGAGATTCCAAACAAGACTTTTGAAATGGCTAAGGAGGTCCTTATAGTTTGTGGTAGACCTTAAAAAAGGAAAGAAGAAGGATGAACATAAAGATAATTCAAGATCAAAATAATATGGGGGATATAAATCTCTTGGTAAGTCCAGAGCATTATGTTAGAACTGCAACAAACCTAGTCATTTGTGAAAGGATTGTAAAGATGAGAAAAATAAGGAAAATAAAAAGAGAATGATTTTAATGATGAATTTGATAGATCCTTATATGATGATGGTTATGCCTTTATATTAGCCTTGGATGCACATGAATTAGAAGGTGTGTGGCTTATTTATTCTAGTGCATATGTTCACATAACCTCATATTGGGGTTGGTTTACTAAGTATGCAAAATGTGATGATTCTTATTTGAATATTGTTGGTTAGGAAAGATTTTTTATTTGATTTCTTGATGGACAAGTGAAGGGGATCAACGGTGTCCTACATATCCCTAGTTTGGCATAGAACCTTTTATTTGCAAGTAAATTAAATGATGAGGTTGTATAGGTTATTTTCTCAAGCAATGGGCACAAGATGGTTAGATGATCTATGGTGCTTGCTAAGGGTGTTTGGGTTGACACTCTATTTTAGCTTGATGCATGCATAATTTAGTGCTATAGTTATTCCACTACAATGAAGATATATGTAGTCTTCACCTTCACCATTGGAAGCAAAAATAGGTGTGTTGCATCCACTTTCAATGGTTGTGCTTTTTGGGTACCTAAGGGTGTTCATTATTTGGAAATAAACCTTCTTGCAAAGAAAACAATGTTATGGTACCAAAAACTCAGTTACATAAGTTAGAAGGGTCTTTAGAACATAAAAAATAAAAACCTTGTTGAGGGGTTGAATGGTCGTAACCTTGAGTTTAATTTTTGCAAACATTGCACATATAGAAAACAAAATCATATTTAGTTTTAATCTACCTTTCTATAAATATTTTAAGATATTGGACTTGATAAACTCTAATGTTTTTTGTTTATTTAGTGTTCCTTTGATTTCAAAACCTATATATTATGCATCTTCTATTGATGATTACTAGTATAGAAGTACATGGGTTAATTTTCATAAAAGCAAATCTAAAGTTTTTAGTTAGTTTAAAATATTTTAAGGCTCTCATGAAAAACTAGAGGACTAAGTGTTTAGGGATTGACAATGGTAGTGAATTTTATTCAATTTTTTTTGACAATTCATATAAAGACAATGGAATATAAAGGCATGAGACTAATCCATATACCCTTTATTAGAGTGGAGTTGTAGAAAGGATGAAAAAGATGTTGATGGAGAGGGCTAGGAGTATGCTTAGTGGGGTTGGTATAGAATAAATGTCTTGGGAATAAGTACTATCCATGACTTATTGCTTGGTTAATATGTAGTGCCCCTCTTGTTTGCTTCTTGTTAATGCGAGATCAGTGTTTTAGCTTAATTGTTTCCTTGTGTTTAATTTGGTGATCATTTTATGACTCTGAATGGTGTGTATGAACCACTGCATGTTCAAGATGAGATTCCTCAACATGTCGATTGTTGGAATTTTGTACATTTATATGCTTGGATAATTTAGTTTGCTTCAATTCAATGAAATGCATTATTATATCATGATTAAATGGGATCTTGATTATTGATGTTCATAAGGAATGATTTATATGATGGATGCATAGATGTCAATTTATGCTTATGCTATTGGACCTCGTTAGGATGATTATGATGTGCTTTAGCTATATACATTAAGCAGGTACCCTTGACGTGTGTTGAATGGTTACAAGTATAGGGTTATTTCTCCACCTTGCTACATAGGTCTAAGTTATTCTTGGGCAATGGTGGTTAATTCAAAGATGTCACATTGGGCCCCTTCATATCCATTCCTCGATCGTACTCAATTGAGTATAGTATGTGTCGTATTTGAGCTTATGTGAACCTGGATCCAATTTAGGAGTTATTCTAGAATCCTTATGTGTCATGAACAATCAGTAAATGTCTAATTTAATTGATGGTTTAAATTTCGTATTTTCTCAGAAATGAAATATTAGGAATTTAAATGATTCTTATATTTATTATCAAAATATTCTCTATGCTTGGGAAAAGGGGAAAATATAATGAAAGAAGAAATGAAATTAATCTATTATTTAATTTAATTGTGAAATTTAGTGGGTTGGGAATTGTGAGTTATGTTTGATTTAATTATCTTGATTAAATTCTAGATTTTGTAAATTTAAATAAAAACAATATGCTTTTATGGATTTAAATCATAAATATTGAAATGATATATGTTGTTTGGAAATTGAGTGATGTGTCTTAATTGAATTTTGAGGAGATCAAGAATTAGGGAAATTGAAAATGGAATTTGATATTTATTTTAATTCAAAATTCAAAGTGGGTAAATAGGGGAAAAACTTTCCTTTTTTTTATGTTATTTTGTGAAGAGAAATTGAGAGAAAAACTTTGTGTGAGCATTTTTAGAAAAATGTTGGCTGGGAGTGCAATTCTTATCAGAAATCAATGAGGTCAGATCCATTGGGATAGGAATTAGGAAGGGATTGTGTTTGCTTGATTTCATGAATCCTTGTTTGGCGTGTTTGGAAAATTTCACATTTCAAATTTTGAAGGGCATTGAGGTATTTTTCTTTGTTTTAAATTCATTTGATCATCTTTCTTCGATTCTTTTAATAGGAGAATGATTAGGGGAGTGTAGAATCATCCCATCTCCTTTTATTTTACAATTTGATTTGTAAATACAAAGATTTGTTTAAAATTTGATATTTTTCAAAAATATAGGGTTACCATGCCCAATTTTTTGGGAAATGATGAAAATGTCAATTTTATAGTTTGAGAGGGGTGTTGAGAATATTTGCAACCAAAGGGTATTCTTAAAATTTTGATTTTTAAATTTTTAAATTTGATGAATTTTAACGGTGGAATTGGGAAAAACCTAGTTTTTGCTTTGTTAAAATATTTAGAAAATTTGAGTTTTGTATGGAAATTATTGAATTTGTATATTTTGAAAACATAGAACATCATGAAATGTGGCATTATGCATTATGGGAAAGTTTTATTGACTTTGGGAAAAACATATTTTTGCATTGGTTTTTGTGCCACTCGTCAATGACTGTGAAGAACCTAGGAATAAGGTACTACAGAGGGTTATGGGAGTGGATCCCAACATGTCCTTGACCCAAAGTGGCAAGTAGGTCGATCATAGGTGGGGATTCATTTAATCAAGTGATAATTAATGAAACATGAGTAATTAATTAAGATAATGGATGTCACTCTCATGCCTTGAGTGCTAGTATAGACTAAGGATTTTTGGGAAGAAATGCCACCTCAGAGAGCTTAGACTTGTAAGATCAAGTATCCTCATTTATATGAGAGGAGTATTGGATTATGTGAGTACCATACCTTTGAGCACCATGATGACACTCCCTAACTAGCTCTCTGGCACCTTACCCTAGTGTCTTGTATGTGTGATCTGCCATTGGCGAGTTGGCCCAATGACGATCCTTGTAATACCCTTCCAGTGAGTTATTCCATGGTTATTCCCTTCGCGAGTTTCCCAAGGATGATTCTTTGTATGGCATTGGTGAGTTGGCCCAATGTAGAATTGTGATGTGACATTGGAGAATTTTCCCAATGAGATCTTGTGTTGATCCTACTTGTATTTGATTTATCTTTTTGTTTGGAAAATTGTTATATGATGTGTTTATGGAGTGTATTCTTTGTGCATGGTGTGTGTGTAATCCATTATCTCATTTTTTTTGGCATGATTTGTATTTGTGGCCCATGTGACTATCTCCTAGCACAGTGGGAGTGGATCATTTGATTCCATGAGGTCTAGTGGCATGGTAAACACTGTTGGGGACTTGAGGTTTTTGGATTGAGGAAAAACATGGAATCATGTAAATTCAATTTTAATTCATGCATATATATCTATTTCATTAATTTATAATACAATTCATTAATTTCAAACCTCTCCTTGAAGATGGATGTAACTTGTAAAATGAAAAGAGTATTTTGGTCATTTATGTGTCTCAACGCTGGTACTGAGCATGATTTCTTGTGAATTATCCATATAATGACGTTATAATGCATTATAAAACTTAGTAACACTTCATTTGGTGCTTAAAATGAACCCAAGTGTCAAAAATCATAGTTGGGAAACCTGGTCTTGTTCCTAGGAAACCTTGTCAAACAATAAGAACCTAGATTTTCAGAAAATTGCCTAACTCTATTGGGGCGACCTAGTGGCATTTGGGGTGGCCTTGCGGAATCTTGGGCCTAGCTTGGTAGAATAAGGGGTGGCTTGGTATTTAGGGGTGGCTTGGTTTTGTATGCCAGAAAACTTAAAATTTTGCATAAGTGCGTTGGGGTGGCCTAGTACTGTGTTGGGGCGACCTAGTTCCCATATAAATTCAAGAATGTAAAACCTCTTAACCAAGTTAGTTAAGGGTTTTCTAAGCCTAATCCTCTTGTCAAATAATTTTTATGCCCTTTTTTTTCTTGTGGCAATTTTTTCATCGACTAGGTCTTCAAAAACCTAGTCAAGTTTTCTTTCCTTTTAGTCCTTTTAGTCCCCTTTAGTTTCGGGACCTTAGATGGGTAAAACATGTAAATAAAAGTTGTTCACCATAGTACCAGGGTCATATTGGTGCTTTTAATTATTTCCAAAGTTTCATCATTGAGGACTTAGGTTATCTCTTGTATTATTTTGTGTGCAACCTTCCGAAATGACTTGGTTGTCAAACCTAGGGTTGGGGAGATTGTTATTCTAGTCTTATGAAGGTTATAATCTGTTATTCCTTAGTGAATTCACTAGATAGCTTGGTTTCATTCACAATGTCTTCTATGATGACAGTTTGATGTTAAGATTGTTGACTTGATTTTGGTTGGGTTGGTTATATTGGCATTCCAAATGTGGTATCTTTAGTAGTCATAGGCATGGTAACTTTTGAATTATTAGGGTTTTGATGCCATGATTTTCTTATGTTGGGACCTTGTAATAGGCATGAACTAATTGAAGATGGGATGCAAGTGAAGTTGATATTATGTGATGTTGATGAGGGTTTGCTTCAAGATTGGATGTATGAGAGTTATCCTAGATAGACTTGTGGACAAAGGTTTGATGGGAGATATGGAAACCTTTAAAAGATAAAGTTTAATTAGGTATTTATTTGATTGGTGTTGAGGATGATCTTTGATCGTCCTAGATTAATGAGTCCAAGCAAAGGAAGATGATAGTGAGTTTATGAATTTAGGACTAGACAAAGACTACTAAGCTAGATTTCTCCCAAAGATTGATGCTAATTCAACTATTCACTTGAAAATGACTATTTTTCAAGCGAAAGATAAACTAGAGGATATGATAGGAGATCTAAAAAATGACCTATGTCTAACGTTGGTTGTTGGTGGATGAGTTGTTTGTTGTTGTTGATGGGGTTGTTGTTTAGTCCAAGGCTAAAGGATGTGTTTCTAAAAGTCCAAGGTGAAAGAATGATATGAGATGTGTGTGAATACTTGTATGTTTGGATGACTAGTGATGATTACTAGTCTATTTATTACAATTCTTTGGTCCTACAATGACTAATTGTTGAATTCTAAAAATGGGAATTTTAGGGATTCTAGAAAATTAATTTGACAGTCAAAAGTGTCACTGCATATTTTAAAAGAGTCACTTTAAATTATCAAAATCATGGCACCCCCCCTATCAAATGTGACTAATTATAGAAAAAGAGTTGGTATATTACAAAAGCATCACTATGCAAATCAAAAGTGGTTGTTTAGGATGGAGGCGTCACCGTGCAATATTTTTAGGGTTTCTGATTGATAGAGAATAAATAGGATCAAAATCATTGTGTTGCTCAAATGCTTCAATACACAATTCAAAAGTGTTGATATGCTTTGTAAAAAGTGTCAGAATGCAGTCAAAAGCGCTACAAAATTGAAAAAGCATTGCTATGACAGTACAAGCATCACTGTAACATAGAAGCAAGATTATGCCAATAAACCTAAAATCTATCTAAGGCGTTGGAATAATTTGACTAATTTGAGGATTGATTTTGATTTATTTTTGTCTAGAAAGAGATATCACACAACATAGAATAGCATTTAAAATTGATTCCAATGTGTATTTTGAATAAAGGTCGTGAGTATTTTCAATGAAAATCCACTATATGGTGTGATTACCATTCCGAATAAGAAAATAAAACATGCAACACAACCTAATTAGTAGTAAAAATGTGTATTGAATTAGTAGAGATCCACCCACCAAAGCGTAATACCTTCAAATGGATGACTAACTAGGGTATGCTAAGGTTATGTACCACCTTAACACCCCTTACCTTGGAAGGATGAGGTTTTAACAAGGAAAATATTTCACCTCAACAAGAGAAGAGTATGTGGTGAGAAACTTTGGGCATGATACTATACCCTACACCCTACTAATCTGACAATTGTTGGTCTTAAAGGCTTCTAAAAATAAGGTTTGTAATATTTTCATGAACAGTGAGCCCATCTGGGGATGCATGAGTCGAGGGGGGTCTCCGCTCTTCTCTTCGCCTATACAAGTCTCGGTGAATCAAGGGTTTGGCTTAAAAGACATTGGACACACCTTGGGGTAAAAAATTTATTCTATCCCCTTTATATATTCCACCAGTTAACATGGTTGAGATTGTCCTTGAGGTGATGAAATCCCCAAGTAGGCCTCCTACTGAATTAAACAAAGATACTAGTGTTGTTTTTGATTCTTAGGTTCATACATAGTGCAAGAGAAGAGCATAATTTTCTAGTACATTCCTTGGGTGTACAAAACATGTGCAATCTAGTGGTGTTTTTTATGTCTAAGATCACACATAGAAAAAGGAGAGATCATACACACAAATAGTCTACCAAACACGACAAATAAGTTCTTTAATTAAACCAAAATTCAAATGTGTACTAGTCTAGAAATCAAAGCATTAAAGATTGTTTTCCTTGCATCATATACATTAGTAGTTTGTTTATTTTTTCTTCTCCCAACGTTCACCAAGGCTGCACAAATGCATTAGTCTCAAAAGATCAAGCACACATTAAGGTTAGGGTAAAAAATTTAGAAGACAAAATCAAATGTACCACTATAATAGTCAAAAGTATTGTTATAAATAATATGAAAAGTATCAATATAACTCAAAAGTGATAGGTATAGATAATGGCTTATTTTTTGTTGTTTTTATACCTGTGTTAAGATACTTTTAAACATATTCTCTAGATAATGTTCCTACATTATGCTATCCTTTTAATCCATTATGCAGACTTGAACCTTAATTATGATGATGGAATTATGGTTATAATATATTAATATTAGATGGTTTATATGAACATATGTATGGAATGTTGGTGGAATGCTATGAGTTAATTTTGATAGTTATCCTCATGTACATGTTTTGTAGAATTAATTTGTTTGCAGCTAAAGAGGAACCATGACACAACAGTTGCAAGATGAACCCATTGCAAAAGGGAATGACTGGGCTCAAAAATAGGGGAAGCTCCAGGATAAGTTGGATGTGGTGATCATTGATCAAAGGAACTTAATGAAGATTGGATGTGTGTTATTATGACTAGTTTAATAAACATTGAAGAAGAGGTCTCCTTCACTTGTGGAATTTTGACAATTGGTTGTATGTTTTCATACAAATTTGTTTTGGCAGAGTTCTAGTTCTGATAGGATTCTCTTTCCTTTTTAGTTATAGGTTGACTAATTCCATTCTTAATTCTACGCTCTATTATTTGGGGGTGGAGTTAATGATTTTAGTTAGTTCTTTCTTTCAATAAAGATTCCCTCAACTTGTATATAACTGTTGGTTGAATCCGTAGAATAGTTAGTTTTTTTTATCGGCTTTTATGTTACCAACTACTTTCAGCCAAGACATGAAAAATATTCCAAATGATTGAGTCCAATCTATGGAAAGATCTTTGTAATCCTTTACAACATGCAATGAATGGAGTTAATCTTATGGGATGCATAAAATCTATTAGTTAGATTGAGTTCGGTTAAAGTGGGAACAATTACTTGAGCAGGCCACTCAAGGTATTGTTCTTCACTTCATCTTTTAGTTATTTATTTATGTTAATAGTTGTTATTAGTTTATCATTGTTCATGAATCATATGCAAGTTAATTAGAATTTCACTTCTTACTTATTATGAATGAATGCTTGTGAATATGTATGTAATGATTATTAGTAGCACTCTGGAGGATAGTTCAACTGAGTCATTAGTTTTTATTAAGTTTTCAATTGATACAACATTATTTTATTAGTAGCAGTTCAGTTACAGTCTTTACTGTAGGTACCCGTAGCAACTAGTTCTAGTTTATGCTTTTACTGATTTGTAGTTCTGTGAATTTCTAGCATGTGAAATAACTTAAGTAGGGTAGTTTAGGTAGCTTTTGAGTCCATGAAGGCATATATAATACCAGCTTAAAGCCTTGGGTTGATAAAGTCTTAAGCAATGTAATGGATTGTTCATCCAGTTAACCCTCTGAAGAGTAGATTCTACCAAGTTTACAATACATTAGCTTAGACTCTACAAAAAGCGTCCGCTATAACTGTGCAAAAGTGTTGAGTCATGTCAGCCAATCGTGTCTCTATACTTATCGGAAGCATCACTATAACCTGTAATCACAAAATACCCAAAAGCATCAGTTTGTTAAAAGCATCAAAATAATTCATAAGTGTTTTTGTCCATATTAATAGCATCGATTTTTATCAAATGCACCATTGTAAAAAGATCAAAAGCATTGATTTGCTTCAAACACATCATTGTAACTTGTAGCTTCACAAAAACTCAATTGAATGTTAGATCAAGGGTGTGGGTCCCATCAGGCATGCCAAAATGTTTAACGAGAATAATGGGCAATGAATTAAAAGATAGATTAAGTAATCAGGGATATAAAACACTAAACACCTAGAACCGAATGATCAGATTAGACCCATTAACCAATGAAGTTGAATGCAATGATTTAAAGAAATAAAACCCCAAGCAAGAATACAATTCAAATTAAGATCAAATTAAGACATAAATGCATGCAAACCTAGTACTCCATTGTTGAATTATGCTCTTGATATGCAGATTGCTCAATTATGCATAACCCATGTTGCAAAAGCTTGTTGATGATCTCGATGAAGCTTGGTGATGAAGATTTTGATTCACAATGATAGCTCAAATGCTCAATTGAATGTTTAAAGATGATAATCAATGTTCTAATAAGATTGTGAATGAATTCAAATTAAGGAAAAGGCTTATTTTATAGATTTCATGAAGGTTTGATCAATGGTGAAGATTAGAGGATGAAGATCAAGGGTGGAGATTAAATCAAGAGATTAATGGTCAAGATTGAATGAGGTTTAATTAACTAAACTCCATCCCCTAATTTAAGGAAGATATCTTAGGATATTTTATGGAGGAAAGATATTTGAAAAAGAGAATTCCATTTTTGAAAATAGAATATGTCATGGCAAGTTGGAGGAAAATTAGCTAATTAAATAATTAAAAAATTATTTAATTATGAGGGATGAGAGGAAATCAATATTTTTAATTAGGTGGTTTTGAAGAAATTACTAATGAATCAAATAATTGAAATTATTTAATTAAGTGGAAAGGGGAATTAGTAATTTAATAAAATAATTCAAAATTATTTAACTAAAGTGAATTAGATGAAAAATCGATGAATTACTCAAATAATATTAATTATTCAATTAATAAAAATATATATTTTAATTTAATTAAATAATTAGAAATTATTTAATTAAAATTGATGAATTAGGAGAAAATGAGGAAAAATGATGAAAGGATGGACCTAAGATGACGATAAAAAAACTAACACTGGACATAAGAAACAATTTACATAATGTACAATATTTACTAGGATGGTATTTATAAAGGGTTTCATTTATGTGAGACCTTGATTTATGGTATGAATCTTGTGACCGACTATTAGGATCATGAGGATATGTAAATAAAGTGATGTATGAAGCTCAAGAATGGGATAGTTATCTGAATCATCAAAAGAACAATTATGACTACAATAGGATGGATGGATGAGTGGTACATAGAATAGGGGGATTGCTTATTATAATAATGTGAAAGTGGATGGGTAACATGAAAGTATGGTGACAAATTAGTAAAATAATGGAGTTGTCAACTACACATGGTGCTTTTTTCCAAGTTTTCACCAAGGTACTTATCGAAGGTGCCACATAAGGTAGTTTTTGTCATAGAATGAATTATTTCTTTACTATTTTTTTATTTTTATTTTTTATTTTTTTGCAAGTGGGATACTAGATAGATTTAGGCATAGAATCTCTTGAGTTGGATGATATTGAGTGGTTCATCCAAAATTTCTCCTTTTGTAGTGGCTAATTGATATTCTCATAATCTATACTTAGCTATGATCACATAGGGACCCAACCAATTAGCCTCTAACTTCCCCTTCTTGTCGCTATCTGCAAGGTTCTTCTTATTCTCTTTTAGGACAAGGTCACCAACCTGAAATTCTCTTGGCTTGATTTTTTATTGTAGCTTCTACTTTTTAAAGATGGTTTTGATAGAATTGGAGATGATTGAAGGTGTTGATACATCATTCATCTAAGAGATCTAGTTGATGCAAATTTGCAACTTGATACTCCTCGTCATTGATAATTTTTTTCAAAGATATGATCCATAATGACAAGAGTTCAACTTCAATTGGTAAGATGGCCTCAGTACAAAAGACTAAGGAGTATGGAGTGGTGCTTGTGGGTGTGTGAATGGATGTACAATATTCCCATAAGACAAATTTAGGTGAAGATTCCAATCATGACTATTTTCATTAACAACTTTCTTTATGATTTTAAGCAAGGTTTATTTAGTTGCCTCCGCTTGGTCATTACCTTGTGGATAGTATGGAGTAGATCATCGAAATTGGATTGTTCACAAAAATTTTGAACATCTTGATTTTAAAGGGTCTTCCATTTTCCATGATGATGGTGGAAAGGATACCATAATGACAAATAATATGGTAAAGGTCAAATTTGGATATCGTTAATGAGGTGAGAGGAATGAATTTGATGCAATTTGTAAAGTACTTAGTGATGGTGATGATGAAATTGTGGCCATTGGATGAGCAAGGATGGATCTTCCCAACCAAATCAATACCCCATTAAGAAAAGACCCAAGAGAATGTGATGGGTTGTAATGATTGCGATGACATGTGAATGATATCACCATACTATTGACATACCAAACATCTCTTAACATACTAATAGGTGTTGTGATCCATGGTAGGCCAATAATATCCCATTCTTATAATCTTCTTAGCCAACACCATTCCAATAGTGTAAGCCCCACAACTACCATTGTGCACCTCTTGTAATGCAAGGTGAGATTCCACAAAGTTTAAACATCATAACAAAGAGCCATTATAACCTCTATGATAAAGAGTATTTCCAAGGAGGGTGTAGTGAGATGAGTGTTGAGTAAATTAGTTTTGTTGGTTAGGTATTAGGTTAGGTGGAAGGGTTTGATCATGCAGGTAGGTTTATATGTTGTGGTATCAAGGTGATTCAAGACCAACAATTTTAGTATCAGGGACATCAAAGGCCAACAATAAGATCTACTCCACCAAAAACTTGTATTTATGACTATCATGTGACATATCTAACAAGGATTCAATGGTAGCCATTGAATTAGTTGATTTGTTGTTCAAGTGTGGAGTTATCTCAAACTATATGTGTGTAAAATATTGCTTGAAGCTTTCAACCACTTGTTTATAAGGGAGAATATTATCATGCTTAGTTCGATATTTATTTTTAATTTTTTTGATGACAAACTGAGAATCTCCATAGACCTATAATTGGGTGATGTCCCATTAGATAGCCATCTTCAATCTAGTGATTAACGCCTCATACTCTACTATGTTATTTGTGCTTGAGAAGACCAATCTAAAAGCCTTGGGGATGAAGTCACCTTTTGGGGTGACAAAGAGGATACCTGCACTAAAACCACATTATGTGTATGATCCAACAAAATTTAGCTTCCATACAGATTCTTCATGGATCATGAAGATTTACTCATCTAGAAAATAAATTACTAAGGGATTTGTATCTATAAGAGGAGCCACGTTGAGTTGATCTATGACCACTTGATCTTTGATAGCCTTTCAATCCACATAGTCATTGTCAAAATAACTAAGTAACATTACCTGCTTGGCCATATATGTCTTGCAAGAGTAGTCCTTGAAAGGAGATATTTGAATGGATCGAATTTGGAAATGAGATTGAATTGGTAGATTAACATGTAGTGTCTAAAATTTTGAAAGCTAAAGATGATATATAAATAGGCCTTTTCCATTGGAGAATAATTGAGCTCATAGCCTACCAAAGGATAATTGATGTAGTAGACATCTCTTTCCTTTTCATTTGCTTCATGCTGAGCTAAAAGTGCCCCCAATGTGATTGATGTTGTTGATATGTATAGAAAGATGGGATTTAATTGAATAGGAGGCATGAGAACAAGTGGCAAGGATAGATATTCTTTGATATTCAAATCCCCATTGGAAAATAATATCCTATTGAAATGTAGTATCCTCATAAAGGAGATGGGTAAACAATTGGCATTTATATGTAAGCTAAGAAATGAACCACCTAAAAGGTTGAAGCTTACCTTGAAGACCTCTAGAATAATTTAAAGTTATTGGTGGGGAATTTCCATGATAGCCTTCAATTTAGCTAGATCAACTTAAATTCCTCTTCATGACACTATGAAGCCCAAGAGCTTGCCAAAAGTGATGCCAAATACACACTTTTTTGGATTAAGGTGTGATTGATAGTGATCAAGCTAGTCAAAGATACACTCAAGAATATGAGGAAGGATCTCTCTCATCTTGTATTTACCAAGATCATCAACATATCCTTCTAAGATAATGTGGATAATATCATGGAAAATAGTTAACATTGCTCATTGATATGAGGCCCTTGCATTCTTGAGACCAAAGGGCATCACCTGGTGACATAAATTACCTTAAGGAATTGTGAAAGCCATTTTATGTTCATCCTCTTCAACTATATGAATTTTATTGTACCCAAAAATCATCCATGAGGGATATCATGGAATGACCAACTATGGGATTGATAATGACGTCAATGTTTGGCAATGAAAAATCATCTTTAGGACATGCTTTGTTGAGATCCTTGAAATTTTTCAATATGTGGATGCCCCTAGTTGGTTTTGAGACTAGGAAAATGTTAGAAACCCACATAGGATAATCAATAAGATGAATAAATCCAACTTCCATTCATCTCTCCAACTTTTCTTTGACCAAGAGTGTTATTTGAGGATGCATCTTGTAGAGTTTTTCTTAACCAACTTTTCATTTTGGTGTACCACAAGATGATGGACCACTAAAGATGAATCCAAGCCATGAATATTTTCATAATACCATGCAAAAAATTTAGTTTCCTCATTCAAGATATCTGATAATACTTGTTCTTCTTCATTGGTCGGGCTAGTAGCAACATAAGTGATTTTTGGCTCTATTTGTGTGCCTAGATTAATTCCTGAGTTTCCTTGATCAAGATGGTGGACCTTTATATTCGAGTACCTATGAAGGGAAGAGGGATTTCCTCATCTTTGGGTGCCTCAAGGAGGTTTTCACCCAAAGATACGTCCTTTGTTTTTACTTTGTTTGAATTTGAAAGCACCTCAAAGAGGTTTTCTCTAGGGGATCCCTTGTTTTTATTTTGATATTTTCTTTTGCAATTAAGGGAATCTTCTTCCCAAAATTATGTACCCTCATTTAATTTGTAAGAAAATTTTGACTTGTGATTATTTGGAGGGATTTCTTCACTTAGGTCTAGATGAATGCAACAAGTGCTTCATAATTCTCAAATACGTCAAGAGGATGTGAGCCTTGTTGGTCCCAATCAATAAGTACAATATAACAAAGTGTAAGGTCAATGATTAATATGTCATGATGGTAAATAAAGGGGGGATATATATACCATTGAAGGAGGCTATGTTATCTCCATTATCGATAGTATCCATGTCATAAAAGGTATTTAATGGTATAATAGAGTGCACTAGAGGAGATGCATAACCAATACCTTTATTGTCCTCATTGATAGGAGGGGAGATAGGTTCGATAATTCATTGCTCATTAAGGCCCAATCCTTTTTCATTTTTAATGCATATTCTAGCCATAAACTTAGATGCTTAGCTCATTTGAGTAACTTTGTTGACTAGGATGAAAATAGAAATGTGGAGGCATCATGACCAAATAAATGTTCCATGCAATGTGCTCTCTACAACCTTTATCAATGATCTTGACCTTGGTATCAATGGAGTTGGGTGTGATGGATGGAGAGGAAGAGGATGAAAGAATATGAGGGTCAATGTAAGATGACAATGGTGTTGCATTGGGAGGTGCAACATCGATGCTTAGGCAATAATGATCATGGTTATAGGTAGCTTCTAAAGAGTGACAATACTCAAATGGATATGTATCGACGTAGATGGTGACTTCAATGTCGTTATGAGGGAAATTGAGGCATTGATGATAGATGGATGGTATGGATTGTATGGCATGAATCCATGGGCAGCCAAAGAGAAGGTTGTATGGAAGGTCAAAATTGATGACATGACAAGTTGTATATTGTAAGATCGAGCCCACTTGAATAGGAAAATAAATGGCACCTTCTAAATCCCTCTATGCATTATTATATGCCTTTATGGTGATGACTTATGGCTCTAAATCTGAAGTTGAAATCCCACTTTCTTAATAAATTTTAAAGTGCACAAGTTTACGGTAAAACCATTATCCAAAAATACTTGTTTAACCTTATGATTGAAGATGAGGACTTAAATGTGTAAGGCTTTGTTGTGGAATGGATCTAAGGGAGGCATATCATTCTAGTTGAATGCAAGTTGGTATGTAGTAGAAAGGTGGCCCATGAGTGCTTGAAATTAGGTGGGATCAATATTGTTAGGAACTTGAGATTCTTGCAAGGCTTTCTCTAGTATATCTCTATGATAGAGGATGCTTTGAGGAGTTCCAAGATGGATATCGATGCTTGATTCTTCCTAAGATGATTGAAGTGATTGTACTGAGATCCTTGGGAGGATGTAGTGGATGGTCCTAAGACATTAACTCTACCACGTCTAGTGGTGAAAATTCACTCATGGTCTTTGGCTTTGATATTTATCATGGCAGCTTATGATGGGACATGAGTAATGCACCCTACAACATTGTTATAGTTAAAGAGAATTTTATTATAGCTAACATGATTGGTACAATTCTATTGCTTATTATTTTTATGGGGGTTATGGATGATGTGGAAGAACCTTAAGATTTTTTTGGAAGGGAGTCTTGGAATATTCCCAACTAATTGTTTGGTGAAGTGGACTTCACTCCCTTTATTTAAATATCACCTTGGTCAATGAGGTCTTGGATATAGTTCTTGATCTTCATAAACTTGTTAGTGGCATGACCCTTAATCTTGTGATAATCATAATATTAATTTTCCTTATACCAATATGGTTTGGTTTTTGATTCATCAAAATGGTTTTCATTGGAAATGTAACCATGTTTTCTTGAACAATTTTTTGAAACACATCCAAGGGTTCCCTAAGTGTAGTGGATTTTCATTTTGGATTGTTTTGAGTGCTTTGCTTGGGTTTCCCTTGAGGGACAAAGATGATATTAGTGTCATGAGGTGTAGTGTAATTTTTGTTTTCATTAGTCAAGCTTGCCACTTGGACATGTTTAGCATTAGTGACTCCATCACCTATTACATTATTGTTTTTAGCCCATAATCGTGGTTTGTCATTGGATTTGTCATTATTTCTTTGAATATTTTGACCAAACCTTTTTCTATGAGGGTCTTCTCAATGACAATCCATTTTTTAATAATCTCATCAAAGGTCTTAGCACAATAAATTTACAAATTAAAGGGCATTTCTTGGTTTAGGTTTTGAATAAAGATATTGATTGATTGTTTCTCTTACATAAGCCAAGAAATACGACTTGCAAGTCCTCTCCATATTTGTAAGCTTTGGTTGAAAATCCTACCTAGGATGAAAGTGAATGAAGGAAATAAAATATAGAAATAATAAACTATATTCTACTCAAGAGAATCCAAAGCTTACAATGAGCTTGAGAATAAGATTATAAAGGGAACCCATTGGTTATATAGGCCAAGGGGAGAGATAGGATGTAATAAGATTGTGACAAGTGTTGTCATCATGTAGGGTGTGAAAACCTAGGGTAATTAAATCCTAACAACCTTATCCCTATGTAAACTTAATCTAGTGTAAAGAGGACCTAAGTGGATAACTAGCTAGGAAATTAACTAGTTAGATAAAG
>VDFB02211462.1:0-16084 GCA_007258455.2 Sequoia sempervirens
ATTCAAACTTCAACTTGAAAATGTCGGCTATTGGGACTTAATTTGTGGTAAATTAAATAAATGCCTATAAATACCTAGTTATTGCATCATTTGAACTCTAACAAGCACTAAGGAGATTTTGAAAGCAATTATTATTGTTAAGAGCACTATCAAGCAAGTCAAAAGCAAAATTTTAGAGCTTTATTGTAGCAATCCAAGATCTTAACATCATGTCAAATCCTATGTGAGTTCATATGTGTTTATGTTATCATTGTTTGTGAAGGTTAACCCTTGTTGTAAGTCTCCAAGCAATTCAAAGTAATCAAGCAAGAAGGATTCAAGACCTTGAGGTGATGTGTATGACTTCAATCCTTCAAGGAAGCCATTTAAGGGTGGTGAGTTGCAGCACTTTGTGATTTCATCATTCCTTCCTATCATTTATTTGTTTTATCATTGGCATTCCCATTGTGGAAGTGGAAACACTAACACAATGTTTGACCAAGGAAAGCCCCTAAATGGCACAATATTTCTTCTCTTTGTGAATGTGCAGGTTTTAGGTTTGAAGAGGATTGAAGGAAGTTTAAAGACAAATTTTTCATTCATTGAAGCCCTACATCTTGTCAACTCATGGAAACTCACCTACATAATTATCTAACATTCTTCCGACAACTTTGCACCCAAAAATTAGAAGCTCATATATGTCATCAGAGGACCTCAAAAATAGAGCAAGACAACCCCACAAGTGTTGATGTAATAGCGGCAGGAGATATCTTTCTCTCTAATTTGAGAATATTAAATTTTAAACAAATAATTGTTAAGGCAAGTTGGCCTTATTATAATTAATTTTTTATTTTCTTTAAGAGGCCGACCAAGTAAAGAGTCACCTTTCTTGTGAAGAGTCTCCTTGCATTGTATATATGGAAGGAGGTGATCATCCATTTGATCATCAATTAATTTGTTCTCAATTTGATTTGCACTTATCAAGGAGTTCGCATATCTACAATAGATCATCATTTTCTTAGAGTAGATCGATATCAAGGAGAATTCCTAGAAATTGTGTATTCGCATCTAGGAGAGGTGTTGTGTTTCATTATATCATATCAGCCTAGAGTATGGCCTAGTTGTAATCAGATTTTTGCTCTCTTCATTAAATATATAAGAGATACATTTTGGTTGGGTTTTTTCTCCCTCGAGGAGGGTTTTCCTAGGGTAAACTATTGTGTTCATTTGTCTTATGTGTTGCATTATTAATAGCTTACATTTATGATCTAAAACTAACACGGTATCAGAGCGGGTCTAAGAAAAGATCTAATCAGATTTGTTAAGTAGTTAAGTCAACTTTTCATCTAGGGAAGATCTTGAAGGAAAAAGGTTGCAAATTATTTCAGACCTAAGCGCAGATCTTTGAAGGTGAATTTGTGCAGAAAAAGAAGATGGTGATCGGTGTCAAGGTAGAAGATAGACTTGATGGAGCCACAAACTTCAACTCTTGGAAACCTAGGGTACTCATTGCATTAGAGGAGAATGATCTTCTTGATTTTGTGGAAAGTGATATGCCCGAGCCTTCCAATGATATTGAGAAAATCCAGTGGAAGAAAAATGGCATGAAGGCTAGAAAGATCATGATAGACTCTGTGATGGATCACCTAGTACTGATAATCTCCAAGTTGAAGACAACTAAAGAAATGTTTGATACTTTAAAAGGATTGTATGAGATCAACAATACTAGTAGATCCCTTGCTTTGAGACAACAACTTCACCATGTAAAAATGGATAAAGAAGTTTCAGTCATCTCATTCTTTATGAAGATTGTTGATTTATGAGATCAATTGAGCACTATTGGGGATATAATTGTAGACGGAGATATTGTTATGTTGGCACTAAATGGTCTTCCCCAATCTTGGGAACCCTTTATTCAGAGCATCAATGGGAGGTCCAAGTTTGCCAAGTTTGATCATCTTCGAGTTGATTGTATTCAAGAAGAGTCCAGGTTGGCAGCAAGAGGAATTGGGAAAAACTATCATGATGTAGAAAATAAAGTTCTTGCTACACATACTTCTAGAGAAAGAGGCAAAGGAAGAAATAGGAATAGAGACAAAGGATCAAATTCTACCCCAGAACCGAAGAAGAAGAAGGATCTCCCTCACATTCAATGTTTCAGGTGTGACACGTATGGTCACTTTGCTTGATATTTTAAATTAAGGTCTACACAACTTGTTTCTACTGCATAAATTGACATAGGGACGTCTCAGAAGGAGCCAAGTTCTAAATTCAATTTAGAAGGTTTCTTATTCTAAAGTCAATTAGTTTCTTCAAAGTGGAGGAAATAACATTCAGAGGGAGTTTGACTAACCATCAGAGGAAACCTTGGACGAGGAGGTCAAGAGATTGATGCAAGTAATTGGAGTTTCAGAGGGAGTTACATCATCATGAAGATTTGTGTAGTGTATATTTCTCTAAGATGGAGAAATATGAGGTCAAATCCCTTGTAGTGTATATTTCTCTAAGACGGAGAAATATGAGGTGAAAGCCCTTGTAGTGTATATTTCTCTGAGACAGAGAAATATGAGGTGAAAACCCTTATAGTGTATATTTCTCTGAGATGGAGAAATATGAGGTGAAAGCTCTTGTTGTGTATATTTCTCTGAGACAAAGAAATATGAGGTGCAAGCCCTTGTTCATCTCTGAGACTGAGATGAGATGTCATGTTGAGAGACTCCATGATGACATCACGCTGAGAGACTCTGTGATGAACCCTTTGTACTTGTGTTTTTCCACACATGGGAGTAGCCATGGTGGACATCATGTTGAGAGACTCCATGATGAAATCACATCGAGAGACTCCGTGATGGGAACTTGTGCACATGTTTTGATGCAGGAGCATCCTTGGTTCTTGGAAATCCTGCATCAACCAAAAATATTTTCCTTTCAGTTTTGTCCTTGTTTTGTTCTTTCTCTGTTCATGTTGGTGGATTCATCATCTTTGCTCACTAGACCTTGTGGATCTCTACGTACATCATGGACATGTTCATTTTCCTTATTCCAAGATTTGAGCGAGGTTGGATCATTTTCTAGCAAGTTATCAATTCTGAATTTCATGAAAGTTTCTTGAACCGACACCAGAATAGTTTTCAAGCCTAACGGCTAATCTGATCGTTCGTGGATCATTCTCATGACTTGCAGATCATAATGATAGTGGGGATAGTGATAATTGAGTTAGTAGTTGGTAGATTGTATTTGTAAGAATTTTCTCGCACATAGGAGCATATTGGAATGTTCTATTTTGAGCATGTATAATCATGCCTGTGAGCCGAATCTGTAAGTCGGATGTTGCCGACCGAATGTAACTGAGATTTCTATTAATGAGAATGTGTTAATCTGCATTTTCCTCCATATTTTGTATTGCTTTCATTGTGTTAATCTTGATACAAGGTCTGGATTGTTCTCTCTAAGGACCCTCCTACCATGGCTACACCAGATTGGTATCAGAGCGAGCTTTGATCCGTGTGAGGTCGACAAAATTTGAAAAGTCCTGTAAAATATTTGTTGTGGGGTGGTGGATTGAGGATCTAACCTGCAGCTGTAGAGGACTATTTTAAAGATGGCTGGAAGAAGAAATGTTAGAGGAAATGGAGCACGTGGAAATGCAGACCAAGCTATAATGGAGATGCTAAGAGGAATTGCTACTAGATTAGATGTAGTTGAAACAGCCCAAAGAAGAGGTTGACCAGTTGATGATGTGAGTGATGAAGAGGTAGAAGTTCAGGAAGATGGAGGAAGAGAAGAGAAACTTGGCCTAGATCAGGGAGAAGAGAGGTTCATAAGAGCCCTAACTAGAGAAAATATGAAGCCACATTTCAATCCACCAGATTATACTGGTAAATTGGATTCAGAAGAATTGTTTGATTGGATAAAAAAGATGGAAAAATATTTTGAATTTGAACGTACCACTAAAGATAAGAAGGTGAAATTTACTTGTACAAAGTTGAGAGGACATGCATCCCTTTGGTGGGAACATTTGCAGACAAATAGGCAAAGAAGAGGGAAAGAAAAGATAAAATCTTGGAATGGGATGGTGAATAAGTTGAAGACAAAGTTTATGCCAACAAACTATCAGATTAGTTTGTTCTAAAGGTTTCAAAATTTGAAGTAGAAGATTCAAGTGTGATAGAGTATATTGAGGAATTCTATAAGTTGAATATCAGATCTGGACATTCAAAGGAGGAAATTGAGCAAGTAGCTAGATATGTGAATGGTTTGAGTTCATCTATACAGGATGAAATTAGTTTGATCAAGTTGTAGAGTGTGGAAGAGGCATATCAGTGTGCCCTAAAGGCATAAGAGAAGCTGAATAAGAGACATGAGCAAAGACAAAGAGGAAGAGGTGGAAGATTTCAAAGAGGAAGAACTTTTGCTGGAGGAGGAAGAGGATCTTTTCCATATCAGAACAAGGATAAGGAGATTAGTAAGAATGATAATGCATATCAAAAAAGTGATGGTAACTCATACATAAGAGGAGGATATGGTGGTTACCAGAATGAAGGATATAGAAGGGATGATAGAGGACAAGAGAAAAGGGTATTCAGAGAAACTTTTTATAAATGTGGAGGAGAAGGACATGGAGCATTTGAATGCAATCAGGGAGAGACGAGCAGAAAGACCGAGAACAATAGAAGAATTGCCTTTGTTGAGGAAGATCATGCTAGATCATCTAATAAACTGGAAGAAGGAGAAGTGTTGGTAAACATAAGAGTACTATGTCAGAGTGAGTTGGAGTAGGAACCGTTGCAAAGGAAGAATTTGTTCTGGACAAGATGCAAGGTAGCTGGTAAATGTTGCAAGGTGATAGTTGACAGTGGAAGTTTTGAGAACTTGGTTTTTGAAGAGATGGTGACTAAGTTGAAGTTGGAAAGATTGAAGCACCCGAAACCCTATCAGATAGCATGGATACAAGATGAGCATAATATTTTGGTAAGTGAAAAATGTTTTGTGAAATTGAAAATAGGAAATTACCATGATGAAGTTTTGTGTGATATCATGCCTATGGATATATGTCATATTTTGTTGGGAAGGCCTTGGCAGTATGATAGACAGGCTATTCATGATGGAAAGAAGAATATATACACCATTGTTGCTAATGGGATGAAGTAGATTTTATTTCCATTGCAAGATGTTCCTAAAATTGAGGTTTGTACAAATGCTAGGGTTTGTCTGGTTGATGGAAGAAGATTCCTTGATGGGTTGAGACATGAGAATATGTGTTATGCCTTAGTTCCTAAGAAGGCTGAAGACTTGAAGCATGTGGAAGAACAACAAGAAGAAATAAAGGAGTTGCTGAAAGAATATGAGATCATTTCAGACAATGTACCTGATGGATTACCACATGTGAGGAGTATTAGTTATTGCATGGATCTAATTCCTAGAGCTAGTTTTCCTAATAAAGTAGCACACCGGATGACACCTATAGAGAATGAAGAGTTGAATAGACAAGTACAAGAATTGTTGAGAAAGGGTTTGATTAGAGAAAGCTTAAGTCCTTGTACAGTACATATTGTGTTGGCACCAAAGAAGGATGGAGAATGGAGAATGTGTACAGATTCAAGAGCCATAAATAAGATCATGGTGAAGTATAGATTCCCTTTACCCCAGATGGATGACATTATGGATTGCTTGAGTGGATCCAGATACTTTACAAAGATAGATTTGAAGAGTGGATATCATCAGATGAGAATCAGAGAAGGAGATGAGTGGAAGACAACATTTAAGACAAATGAAGGATTGTATGAGTGGTTGGTGATGCCTTTTGGATTGAAAAATGCAATGATTCCTTTCATGAGATTGATGAATGAGGTATTGAAGAAATTCTTGGGTAAGTTTGTGATTGTGTACTTGGATGACATCTTGATTTTTAGTAAGAGTAGAGAAGAACATTTGTTGCACATAAGACAAGTTTTGTAGAGGTTGAGAGAGGAGCAGTTGTTGATAAACATTAAGAAATTTAGTTTCATGAAGGAGGAACTGGTATATCTAGGATTTGTGATATCTTTGGAAGGATTAAAGATGGATCTTGAGAAGGTTGGAGAAATAGTTGAGTGGCCTACACCTAAAAGCATTAGAGAGGTAAGATCATTTCACAGATTGGCTAGTTTCTACCAAAAGTTAATTAGGAATTTTAGTTCTATTTGCAGCCCTATGACAGAAACGACGAGAAGAGATAGAAAATATTTTAGATGGACATCTAGAGTAGATCAAAGTTTTGAATTGTTGAAGCAGAAGGTGACTGAGCAGCTTGTGTTGGCTTTATCGAATTTCACTAAGGTATTTCAAGTAGACTGTGATGCAAGTAGAAATACAATTGGAGCAATGTTGAGTCAAGAAGGGAGACCTGTAGCTTATTTCAGTGAGAAATTGAATGATGCTAGGAGAAGATATTCAGTGTATGATCAATAATTTTATGCCATAGTTCAAGCCTTGAAGAAGTGGAGACATTATTTGTTGCCTAAGGGTTTTGTGCTATATATGTATCATCAGGCATTGCAATATTTGAACAATCAGGGTAAGTTGAATCAGAGACACGTGAGATGGGTGGAATTCTTGCAGAGCTATACTTTTTTTTTAAGAATAGGAGTGGAAATTCAAATAGAGTTGTTGATGCATTGAGTAGAAGGAATTTGCTGACAGAGATGAGAATGGAGGTATTAGGCTTTAATGAGCTGAAGAACTTGTATGAGGAAGACCCGGATTTTGCAGAAACATGGAGAGCTTGTAAGGAACCAGTTTTGGAGGATAGAAGCCAGTGGTTGGATTATTTCATCCAAGAGGATATGTTGTTCAGAGGTAATCAGTTGTGTATACCTCGTAGTTCAATGAGGGAAAACTTGGTGAAAGAAAAGCATAGTGGAGGATTGGCAGGACACTTTGGAATTGATAAGATAGTAGCATTGGTGAGAGAATTATTTTTGGCCGCAGATTCATAAGGATGTCAGGAGATTTGTGCAAATTTGTAGAGTTTGTCAAGTTGCAAAAGGGAGTAGTCAGAATGTTGGATTGTATAAGCCTTTGACAATTCCAGAAAAACCTTGGGAGGATATCAGCATGGATTTCATACTTGGATTTCCGAAGACACAAAGAGGTAATGATTTTGTATTTGTGGTGGTAGACGGATTTTCTAAGATGGAACATTTCATACCTTGTAGGAAGACAACAGATGCAGTGCATGTAGTAGACTTATTTTTCAGGGAAGTGGTCAGATTGCATGGATTACCTAGGAGTATTGTTTCAGAGAGAGATGTAAAGTTTGTTGGTTACTTTTGAAGGACACTTTGGAAGAAGTTGAAGATAGATTTGAAGTTCAGTTCTACGTTTCACCCATAGAATGACGGACAGACAGAAGTAGTGAATAGGATCTTGGGGAATTTGCTAAGATGTTTGGTTGGAGAGAAGACCAGAAGTTGGGATTTAGTCCTGGCACAAGAAGAGTTTGCATACAATAATTCAGTGAACAGGAGTACAGGAAAGACACCTTTTGAGATTGTTACTGGAATTCATCCTAGAGGTATATCAGAGTTAAGATACATTGGAATGGAAGATAAAAGGAGTGAAAAAGTAGAGGAATTTGCAGAAAACATGAAGAGAGTACATACTCAAGTGAAACAACAATTGGAATATATGAACCAAAGGTATAAGGAGAAGGAAGATGAGAAGAGGAGACATAAGGAGTTCGGAATTGGAGATGAAGTGATGGCATATTTGAGGAAGGAAATATTTCCAGTTGGGACATACAACAAGCTAAAGATGAGGAAGTTTGGACCTAGTAGGATCTTGAAGAAGTTTGATTCAAGAAATGCATATGAAGTGGAGTTACCAGATGGTATGGGTATATCGCTTATATTCAACATTACAGACCCACATTAGTATTATGAAGCAGAATTCAGTGAGGACAATACAATAGAATTGGAGAATCAGTTTCATAAACAATAGTCAGATGAGATTGAGGAGATTCTGGATATTAGAGATGGGAGGAAGACTCGTGGAAGGCAGTATAAAGAATATCTTGTGAATTGGAAAAGAAGACCAGTGGAGGACTCTTCATGGATTTCTTAGGATGAGGTAGACTGTCTTGGTTTTCCTTTGTCCCCTGCAAAGTGAGAGACTCACTTTTCATTAACCCTGGATGTCTGATGTAGGAGCATCCTTGGTTCTTGGCAATCTTGCATCAACCAAAAATATTTTCCTTTCAGTTTTGTCCTTGTTTTGTTCTTTCTTAGTTCATTTTGGTGAATTCATCATCTTTGCTCACTAGACCCTATGGATATCTACGTACATTATGGACATGTTAATTTTCCTTATTCCAAGATTTGAGCGAGGTTGGTTCATTTTTCGGAAAGTTATCGATTCTGAATTTCATGACAGTTTCTTTGAAGATTTAAGATAATTGACTGAATGAATATTTTGAAGTGTCCCCCTATTATTCATTATAGGTGCACACTTCGGCCTTATGCACCCATTGGGATGGAGTGTATCCAAATTCTGAGGCTGACTTGTTCATGCTCCTATTATATTATCTTTCATTGGAAAAATGTGATGATCTTGGAGGATCTGAGATGTTGGAGCTATGACAAGTATAAAGCTTGTAATCAATCATTAGAATAGGTAGTGGGGATAGTGATAATTGAGTTAGTAGTTGGTAGATTGTATTTGTAATAATTTGCTCGCACATAGGAGCATATTGGAATGTTCTATTTTGAGCATGTATAATCAGGCCTGTGAGCCGAATCTGTAAGTCGGATGTTGTCAGCCGAATGTAATTGAGATTTATATTAATGAGAATGTGTTAATCTACATTTTCCTCCATATTATGTATTGCTTTCATTGTGTTACTCTTGCTACACGGTCTGGATTGTTCTCTCTGATGACCCTCCTACCGTGCTTGCACCATGTTTCTTTCTACACATGGATTAGCCATGGTGGACATCATGTTGAGTGACTCCATGACGATATCATGCTGAGGGAATATGTGATGAAATATTTTCCAAAAATGGGTGTAGCCATTGTGGGTGTCATGTTGAGAGACTCCATGACATGGATATCTGAAAATATACCTCCCTAGCTAAGAGGGAGTGTTGATGTAATAGCGGTGGGAGATATCTTTCTCTCTAATTCAAGACTATTAAATATCAAACAAATAATTGTTAAGGCAAGTCGGCCTTATTATAATTATTTTTTCATTTTCTTTAAGAGGCCGACCAAGCAAAGATTTTCCTTGCTAGTTAAGAGTCTCCTTGCATTGTATATATAGAAGGAGATGATCATCCATTTGATCATCAATTAATTCATTGTCAATTCAATTCGCACTTATCAAGAAGTTCGCATATCACATATAGTCCTCTGCACTTCCCATATCTTCCTACAATTGATTTTTTTAGTTTATCAATTATTAGCATTTTTCATATTAGGGCATATAGTATAATTAGGTTAATCATTGCAAATCAATTCCAATCCATTCCAAGGCTCAATAAGATGTGGATCTATGTTTCATTGGCTCACCTTCATGGTTGAAATTCAGTCTATACACGTTGTTGATCTCCATCTCAATGAAACCCTAGAAAAAGGCCTTGAATCTTATTGTTCTAAGCACTTAGGACTTAGGATCACCCATTTTTCTATGTTTCATTTTGGTGAACCTGGCCTATTAATATTACATACCTTCTAAAATTGCATCCTAGATCTAAGTTTTGCATTGCATTATCTTGCATTTTGCATTTAGGGTTTCATTTTTACATCATAAAAGCATAAAAGAATCAAAAAATTGTATATCATTTTGCATCATGCATTGCATTAGGGTTCATTTTAGTCACTTGGATAAGATCTACATTGAAAATTCCATTCATAAATTTCATTTAGATTGTTACACATTTGCATTTATATCACATTGTCTTATTGAAGAAATTATGGAAAAATACTTAGTTACAAAACTGTTTGCACAGAAAAATAGAACACAGACAATTTGTTAAACATTCAATTTTTCAATTTTTAGAAGCCCTATCAAGGACTCAGGCACCCTTGGGCGCTTGTCCTTGTACACTTGCATCAGCAATTTTTTTCACAATTTTTTGTCTTTGTCTGCTCAATCTATTTGTGTTTGCAAATCACTGAATTGGAATTCATAATTGCATTTATTTAGGCATCTTTGATATAGTTCATAAAAGTGAAAGAAAGTGCATTGTGTAGTTTCAAATTTGCATCAAAAATCATAATTTAGATGTCTTGGCATAGTATAATCAGTCATTTGTTACATTTTAGATTTGAAAATTCCATTTTGAACTTCTTAAAACATTTTCCAATTTTTTGCACACTTGCATCTTGAATCAAATTGGCATAAATTGAGTAAATTGTGGAAAAATATTCACTATTCAAACTATTTGCAAGTAGACCCAGAATCTTTAACCAGTTTCATACACAGACAGACTTTAAATTTCTGAAAGACTTGCCAAAGACATAGATGCCCTTGGCCGCTTTTGTGCTCCTACTCTTTTTTCCTCAAAATTTTTACTGCAAAATCTTCTCAAGATCCTCTATCCTAATTTGTTGTTTTTCTTCCAAAATCCTATTGCATAATAGTTTGAACCTTAGTAAAAACCACCATCATGATGCTCAATGTTTTGCTCAAATGTTGACTTCTCTGAAATCCTTGGTTGATGTTTCAAGTTTTGTGTTTGGTGATGACCCTAATTCCAATGAGAACATTCATAATCCTTCACCTCCCAATGCATTTCCTCAAGATATAGATATCTTGGGACAAGATGAGGAGAGCATGAATAATTCATATATAATTCTTTGAGTAATCTTGAGAATAATGTAGTCTTTTATCCTTCCATGAGATTGCCTAATCACCCATACCAACAACCAACACCACCTACCATACCACCACTTCAAATGTTTGCTCTCTTACATCCGAAAAGTGACTCACAACTAATGCAGGAGCATCTAGGGTGTAAGAGAAAACTTGCATCACCCAAAAAAAATGTTGTTTCTTTTCAATAAGGGCTAAATTTGGTAGGGTTACTATTTTTTGTAAGTTTACATTTATGCACAGTTGGACACAAAATATTACACGGACCTCCAGAATGGTTAATTGAATCTAATGGTGAAGAAATCACTTAAATACCATTTGTCATTTGAGAGATACTGAAATTATAATTTTCAAAAATTCTATTAAAATCTTTGGAGTTGATTTTGAGGCACTTAGAGGCTCTAGATGGGCCTAAAAATTGGTGGAAAACGAAAGTAGATGGCCTTTAGGCCCTACTTTATGGTGAAATAATTCCTGAGAGCTTTCTGAAAAGGTAGAATAATAGAAATTTCGACAGTCAGATCAAAAGTTATGACCCCACAAAGTTATAATACCAAAACTAGTAAAATTTCAAAATATCTTCCTAAGGAAGTTACACTTTCCAGAAGATTCTAGGGTGGTTACACTTTCCAAAAGATTCTAGGGTGGTTACACCTTCCAAATAAAGGATGTAAAGGGGGACTACAGAGAGGAGGCCAGAGCAGAGTAGATGGTGGCTCCAATTTGCAGATTTTCAGATTTATGTAATCAGAAATCCCATGTGATGGAAAATATAATGTTGTAATTTCATTTTCATTAATAGAAAATATTTTCTTTCCTTCTTGCATTTTGTTTGTGCCATTATCTATTGTTTTTGTGAGTTTTGGATTGTAAGGGGAGTACCCTTCATCAACAACGCATATCTCAACAAAATTTCATGGAAGCACCTATTGATAACAATGACAAGGAAATTACATCAACCAACCTCCCCTCATTTGAGCATAAAGTTACAGACCCTTTAACCTAGAACAAAGTTATGGAAAAGGCTTTAGAATCTTGAGGAAAAAAGGATTTGACAGAGAATGAACATGAAATCCATACTCTCTTGGAGCAAACACCATCAGAAGCTACTAAAGGACTAGGTTACCAAGGTCCTTCGTCTTTACATCAAACATTTGTCCCACCAACTAAGAAGTACAAATTCCATGGTCTTATTAAGAAGTTACAATTCATGCTTCCTATAACCAAGACTGAGCAGGCCTTAGACACACTTCTCAAACTAGGATACATTACATTATCACCCATCCATGAATGAGGAGATAAAAAAGGAAAGAGTACAAATACATCTTATTGTGCATATCATTGAATACTTGGACATCTTATCGACGAATGTCGTGCTTTAAAGAGGAAATTAAGAGAATTTGATCCTTATAGGGATCAAATTGAATGCATGATAGATTGATATTCATTTTCTTTGCGCCTTGACAAGTAGTAGTTGTAGTATCACACAACGCTCACTACCATCCATGAGGGTATAAACTTGGCTTTATGCAATCATCTTTTATTTTACAAGGAGCAACATATCATAGTCCATTTGGCTCACCTTTGTCCTTACACTTTGGGGGAAAGGGGTTAGGTAGTTTGGTGTTAGGTGCATTCCTTCTAGCAAGGGATCCCTTTGTGTCTCCTTAAAACATTAGTGTAACAAGTACACTAACATTTTAAGGGGGTGGGAGCATATCATCCCCTGCTCATTACTAGCATAAGAAATGGTCCCTTCTTAGTGATGATAAAATACATCTCCTAGGAAGTGTGACCTTTTCAACCAAAGTGTGGCCTTCTTGATCTATGTGAGTGTCTCTTTGGTGGTGATATTAGACTTGATACCCCTTAAGAGTGTGACCTTTCTTGGCATATGGTGTTCAGACCCTTGGTGGTAATGCTATGGCTAGTATTCACTAAGGTGTGAGTCTATATTCCATGGCTTGTTCTCTCTTAGTGGTGATGTCATGTGTTATATTCCCTAAGGTGTGACCTTTCATGCATTGAGAAAAGCCGCTTTATTGTAAATCACCTTTTGTGCTAGTGTTGTTACACCACCCCTTGAGGTTTTAGCCTTATCCTATCATCATTTATGCACCCCCTGAGGTGAGTTTTATTCGTCCACAGTAATGTTAAACTTTGTGCACCCTTTGAGGTTAGTTTTGATTGTCCCCCATGTCATCAAACTTTGTGTAACCCCTTAGGTGAGTTATATTCATCCTTTGTGATGTTAAACCTTGTGCACCCATGAAGTGAGTTTTTTTTGTTAGAATTGTGAAAAAAATGAGCCACAAGATCAAACAAAAAAAAAATACACCTTCCACGCAAGAGATCTGAAAACAAATAATTGCTTTATTCCTCAACAAGAAAAAGCTATAGAATGAACCTCAAGAATCTTCAAGGAAAACAAGAGTCCTCAAAGGTTGAGATTTTTATCAAAGGCATGACAATACAACGAGGGTTGAGTGTTATATAGGGGAAACCCTAAATGATAAAGGGATTAGATCATGACAAGTGTCAACATCTCATGCAATGAGACAAAATGATCTAATAATAGCTCTCTAGTTAACATAGTAAAGCACTCATAAGTTTAGCTTAAGTGAATGAGAATAAATTAGACTAATAGTTAATTAAAGATTAATTAATTATTAGCTAATGCATGATTAGTCTAACACACCCCTTAAGATGAATTTAGGGAGTAGCTAAAAAACCTAAAAAAAGAATGCATGATGGGTCCCGAAAAACAAGGCCTAGTGAGGTACCCATGTACAAAAAAAATCTCTCAAAACTAGAGAAAAGGGAGAAAATCACATGGAAAAAACTCCTCCAAAAGAGAGAAAGGCGAATGAAGGACTAAAAAATACTTGAAACCAAGGTGAAGGACTAAGAAGCCTCAAACCAAAGACAATGTCCCAAAAAAGAGAGGAACATGTAGAACATCGTTGAAGCATGAAGAAGCTATAGAGTGTTGTCAAATGATGACTGATATGAAGAACCTTCTCTTAAAAAATGATGATCAAGATCAAGATAACAAATGAAATGAAGAACCTTCTCTTAAAAAAATGATGATCAAGATCAAGATAACAAGAATCTGCATGAGTGCCCCCAACGACACTACTCGAATTAGATGGAAAACAAAGGAAAACATTTGGAAGTTGAAGATACAAATGTCAGGATCAAGAAGACAATAATCTACATGAGTTCCCCCAACAAAACTAATTGAATTAAATGGAAAACAAAGGAAAACATCTGACAGTCGAATATACATATGGTACATGAATCTGCACAAGTGACCCTAACGACACTACTCAACATGCAAGATGCAAGTTGAAACTATAGGTACCAATAGTCTAAAGAACATTAATAAAGAGAGATATAATAATTTTCATGAGTGTCCCCAATGACACTACTCAAATTACATGGCAAACAAAGGCAAACATTTGGAACTCGAAGATACAAATAGTACATGAATTTGCATGAGTGACCCTAAAGACACTACTCAACATGCAAGATGCAAGTTAAAAATATAGGTACCAATAATCTATGATCAAATGAAAATGGAAGGTCACCTCCAAAAAATAAAAATGCAAGAGTTTCCATATGGTAAGTGCTTTATCTCACCAAAATACAAGGTAACTAGTCGTTGATGTACAGTACATCTGAAAGTACATAGGAACAAGAACTAGATGCACATATCAAAAAAACCGCAAAACCAAGGAAGCATTAGCACCAACAGTAGAAACCCCCCCAATAATGATGAAGAGGGAGAGCCATGAAAAGTACACTGAAATTGTGTGAAACCAAGAAGTACATGTAGGAGAAACAACCTACAAATAAAGGGTGTGAAAACTAAAGTACACACACATGAGGCAAGAATCACCTAGATTCACTGTTGTTGTGGAAGGGACACTCACTTGAAAAAGGTATGATGGGAAACCAAAGGAAAACATCAACCCCCAAATGACACTCTATATCATAGTGCGAATACAAAAGGAACAACAAAATGTGAAAAATCCCGAAAAAAGTATACACCAAAATGACATGTTATCTCAATGTGTCTACAAAAAAGAATGTGCATGAAAATGATGTCTTCAATGCACAAATAGGAGAAAATACTAGAAATAAATGTAGAACAGCCAAAAATGAGTCATCCCACACAAACAAGTTTTCAAGAGCTAAGACTACCAAGTTATTCACCAGAATGTGAAAACACAAAAAATTGAATAAAATATACCTAGAGAGAAATCTAGAAAAATGGCATGGGTAGCTATGAAGAGCTCTGAAAGACCATCCCAATGCCACTAGAATTGTAAAAAACAAAGGAGGCCAAAATTTATGAGCTCAAGAGTCAAAACAACACCTCTGACTTCAACAGGCTATAGAATGCACCACCAGCAAAAAAAAGTGATGAGACCCACACCACTGGAAAGTTGGCGGAATTAATTTTCCAACAATATCTTGTCCACCCAATTTTAATATAATATGCCCAAGTTATGGTCAAAAGAAAAAAAAACACCTCCTTTAGGGAACAAGGAGGGTTCAAAGGGGGTCATGCCTTAGTGGTTGTACTGTTGACGTCAACATGATTTCATGCTAACATTGGAAAAATATTCCAATAATATTCTTCTATGTCAGAAAAAAATACCACCGCTGGAAACAAAAGAAACAACAAAATATTTTGGCAAGAAACATAATATTCTTCGTGGAATATTCTTGTCGAAACCAGTTTTTCAACAGTATCTTGTTCACCCAATTTCAATATAATATGCCCAAGTTATGGTCAAAAGGAAAAAAAAAACACCTCCTTTAGGGCACAAGGAGGATTCAAAGGGGGCCATGCCTTAGTGGTCGTATTGTCGACATCAACATGACATCATGCTAACATTAGAAAAATATTCCAATAATATTCTCTTGTGTCAGGAAAAATACAGCCACTAAAAACAAAAAAAAATGATGGAATATTTTGGCAAGAAATGTAATATTCTTTCTAAAATATTTTGGGGTCGCCGTTGTTGAAATTTTTTTTGCCAACCATAAACGGAATTGCAGCGGCCAGAAAGAAGAAGATTGCCAAAAAATTTAAAATCTCGACTGGAAAGGTAAGGGCTCATTGTTTTCATACTTTGGGCAGGCATGCACATGGTACAAACATTTGTGCAAGCTTTAAAGCCCTAGTTTTTTTTGGTTTTTTTCAAAAAAAAAATTAAAAATATGCCTTTTTTGGGGGATTTT
>VDFB02211463.1:0-25834 GCA_007258455.2 Sequoia sempervirens
CTTCTTATTCTCCAATTCTCTGTCAGCTGATTCTTTTTTCCTTGTGTGAAGATCCTCATTCACTACCTTTCGCTTGTTAGGCCATGAAAATTCATCAAGACTTTCCCCAACCGCTTCCTCCTGGGATTCCTTGTTGCTCAATGTGGCATAGGTAAGAGAAATTCCTTCTTTTCTCAATCTGCTAATCTGATTATCCACCCATTCCCTTGAGTATGCAATAATGTCCTTCATCAATGTATCCAAATCGGTCAACTCAGGTTGTGTCCAGTTAGGCAACAAGATAGGCTTATCTTTTTCCTGTTCAAATTGAGGATGTATGTAGTCCCCGTTGTCTTTTACTTGATCAGGTATAGGGAATAAATCATACCTTTTTACAAGTTCAATTGGAATTCTGGACCAAGTCTTCTTCCTAACTCCATACTCGTCCACCAAGTTAGACCAATAGTCTTCAATCTGCATGACATGAAGGGACTTCTTCCCATAAACTTTTAAGTATGGATCATAATCAGACCTTGGACTATAAAGGCCGAACTTATAAAACTGCAACTCTAACTTTGCTGTTTTGGCTGATTGTAATGAGGGGCAGACCTCTAGCATTTTTCCAATTGTAATAGGAAAATCCACTCTTTGTTTGTTCCCCTTCGCCTAAAAAGAATCTACACACGCCAGTTGCCTTGCAACTTCGAGCATAACAATCTTGTCTGTTGGATACTGAGGAAGTCTGTGCGGAGCATCTGAGAATCCATGAACTCTTATGTATGTAAAAGTTGGGAACTGGATGAACCAAGACCCGAATTTATCAAGCATTACCATAGCCTCCTTAGATAGCCTTTTTTGAACTGCTCCTTGAAGAACTCGCGTGATATACATAAGGAAGGCGTCATTGGTTATCTTAAAATTGTCCCTGTAATGTAGTTGGAGTTGCGGGTAACAATCATATGCTTTGAGCTGATCCTTTCGAATTCCAACTTCCCCTTTGCAAATCAGTCCTGTGCACTTAGTGAATCGTGCCAAGATATAAACCACGTAGGAACTCATATAGAAGGTTTTAGTTTTCTCCAAGTTTCGCAACTGGAAATCAATGTTATCACTTATTAACTTTGCCCAATTTATTGCTTCCATTCCCAATACGACCTCCTCTATATATGAGAACATCCATACTTCGAAGAAAGCTCCTTGAGAAGTACCCATAATCCTGTTGAGCATATGAATCATGTCACTGTACTCTGCTTTAAAATCCGTGCAAATTAATCTCTTTGGCAACTTGGAGCGATGTCTTTTAGGCGCCTTCATCCAGTTGGAATTGACTATGTCCATACAGGATTCTTTAGCTTGATCAAACATGGCCTGTGATTCCTTTTGAGTCCTGTTCAGCATTTTCTGACAATGGGGAATACCAAATACTTCTCTGACTGAATCCTCCGTGAAGTATGCAAATGTGATCCCATTAGGTGTTTTAATGGACCTAGTCTGTGGATTATATCTTCTGGCACATTCAACCATTAACTCACTGCACTGAACTGCAGGTGGAAATCCTACTGCTTGATGAAGTCCAGACTTAACGATGTTAGTGGCAATAGGCGTGGGCATTTCTTTCTGAGCGCCAAACATTCTTCTCTTGTGTTGAATTGCATTGAACTGTTCAAAGTTGGTATTTGCTACCTTCCTCCATTTTGAGGACAATTGGGATTCTGGATAAAATTCTTTGAGGACTTCCTTTACTTGAGCTTTCTTGACTCCACCTCTCACGTTCTTTGGAGAAGACATTGTGCCTGTACGAAGCTCGAAGTTAGAAATTTTTTAACAAATTTGTAAGAAAGGCGATTTCTTGGCTGGAGAAATTTTAAAATTAATTAAAAAAAAATTCAGAACTTGATTAAAAGGCTGTTAAAGAATAAATTCTCAATGAAATCTGATCCGCCTTTATTGTTTTAAAGAGCATTCATGGAATTTTAAATAATCTTCTGGACTTTTTTTAAAGAATTAAGCTGAAGTTTTCCCAAATCCACAATGAAAAATCCTTTTCCCTTCTAAAATCGCCAGCAATAACCTTGCAGTTGTTTAAGAAATCCGGAAATGGAAGAGGAAAATCGAACTCTATGTTCTGGAATTAAAAAATCTGTTTGCCGCTGAAGAAGAAAGACGTCTTTGTCTTGAGAAGAGCTTGCTTGTGAGAAAATTCGACTTTGCAAATAATGAAAATAAACTCACAAGATCATCTTTTAAATAAAACCTTTCTAAATTAGTTTAGCTTGACCTCTTCTTCCATTGGGTGCTTTTGCTTTAAAACGAAAAAAAGCAATCTTATCTTGATCTTTGACTTTTCAAACAAGGCGTCTCTTTTGGCTTGACAACTAAGTTTCATTTTAAAAATAAAACTTAAGTTATTTATTTTATTTTTGCCTTTTAGTAAAATTCGACCCTCAAGTGGACTTTTCACTTTTCAACTGGAATTTCTCTTACCAAAGCGATTTTGCCTTAGAAAATTTTCAATTCTTTCCTTGAAGAATTCGACCCTCAATTGGAATTCTCTACTTCCCAACTGGAATTTCTCTTCAACTTGAAGTTCCTGAAGTCTAGTTCACAATGTCTCTTGCCTTAGTCGATTTTCATCTTTGTCCAATTGGAATTTTGAACTTTTCAACTGGAATTCCTAGGCGGATTTTCTCAAATAGACGAATTTTAGTTGGATTTTCCAAGATTTCTCTTTGATGAACGGATTTCTCAACTGGATTTTTCGAAGATTCAACTGGATTTTCTTAATGGCGCACCTCTTCCAGACTTAGGCGAATTTTATCATGATTTTCTTGCTTTTTACTTGATTTTTCAATGATTTTCTCTCTTAATGGCGCGATTTTTCAATTGATTTTTTAGCTTTTGCATGCGCCTCTTCCTGCTTTTCTCGTGTTTGCATGTGCTTTTCTCATGATTTTTTTGATTTTTTCAGATTTTTGCTTGATTTTTGCTTGCTTTTTAATTCCAAAAGTGGAAACTTTCGACTCCACTGGCAGTGAGACCTAGCACTTTGTAAAAATAGAAACTTACTAAAAATAGAAAAAAGCAAAAAGCAACTTTCTAAAAATAGTAAATTCCAGATTGGTCCAGAAATGCCAAAAATGAAAAAGGCAAAAAACCAGAATCCCTAAAAAATAGGAAGTGTCAGAATTGAGCGAAAGCATAGGCGATCCTCGTCTACTGGGTCTTCTAAGCACTTCTATGACGTTTATGTTTAGTTTCAGGCCCAAATTTCTCAACTTGGCTCGGGTGATGACTCCAGACTTTGACACGAAATTCCCAGATACCAGAGACTATGAAATTGCCACTCAAAGCTAAACCCTAAGAGCAAACCAGCGAGGGTCCCCATTTGCAATGGGGCGATGTGTGAAATAGGTCACAACACGTCCCCCCGTCCCCAAGACGGCAGGGGATGGGGACAAGAGGTTTTGGGGTAGGGGACGTGTCCCCGTGGAACACAGATTTATCCCCATAATCATTGTCTTTAAAGAAAAATGCTTAAAGGAGTAGAAAATAAAGCACTTTAAAGCATAAACCTAGCCTAAACAAAGATTAAATAAAAGTTGTCTAAAACATCCTACAAATGGGCAGTCAACCACTCTGTGCAAATTAGAACGTCCAAAAAAGCAATTGCTAAAAATGATAATTTTTGAAAATAGCAGTTTTGTTCTGAAACACAGTGGACCTTCTAAAGAATCTTGAAACTCTAACGACCAATGCACTGACTACTTCACCAACCATGGAAATTCCGTTGTAGCAAGTCTGAAACCCTAAGATCAACAAGAAATGGGTGAAAAGCTGCCTTAAACTTTAATGATGCCCTGGAAGAAAGCTGAAGAATAATGAAAAAGTTTTCTGAAAAGTGATGACAAACTGATCTGAATAGTTAATGTTTTACTGCTGCTTTATGTTGGGAGCACTTTTAAGGGGTCTCTGCTGCTTGACTTGGCAGAATACACTTGAGGAGCACATTTTTGTCACCTTTTACATTCCTTAGTGAAATTCTGAATATCTTTTGCATCCAAGCTCTGATTTACACCTCGTTGGATGTGTTGGAAAGTACCTTTCATTGGATATGCACTGAAACTAATTCAAACCTACAAGCATGACATCCAAGAACATGTGAGACAAAGATTTCATGACTCTGTAGAGTACAAATGACTTTCATTGGACTAGAAAGCAACACCTTTATGGAAAATACAATCCAATACAGATATTGTTTGATATAGAGACTATTTGAAGAAACAGAGTTAATAGAATCATTTTTTAGGAATGGACTGCATGATTTTCAGACTATTCATGATCCATATTTCATGAGCTGTGTTCACAAGAATCCATCTCTCATGACCATCAATGGTCCACTTACTCATAGTTTCTAGGTGATGCTCACAGCTGCGAAGCACTGGAACTTCCTAGGTGGTCACCTATCTGAGTATTACTCTGGCTCAAGCATTCTTACCTGTGAAATTTACCTCAAAATAAGGCCTTCTTAGCTTGCTATGTCATTTAAAAACTTTTAACAAGTGTTGTGCCTTATGAGCATTTATTATGGAGCTCTGTGGCTCTTTTATTTTATTTTACAAGTGATGTTTCCACAGTGTGTTATGTAATACTATTTTTTGGGAATTAACTGCATAGTTTTGACTAAGTCTTCATGATAAATGTTTCATTTGTGGTTCCCAGGAATCCATCCTTCATGGGTACTATGCTTATAGTGGTGAAGCACTGGGACTTAGCAGGACTTATTATTTCTAGCAGCAGTCCAACATCTCTTTTTCTACCAGCTAGCTATTCTTTTATCAGAAAGTTCTTTGTCAGACGGTTTATAGAAGAAAAATCATTATTTTTGAGTTGAGAAACCTAGAGAAGAGTCCAAATCACAACAATCTTTTCTTAATGTGTGTTAGAAAGTTCATGGTCAAAACTTAAATACGTGGAAACACTGGATTATTGCCTAGACAAATATAAAGATTTGATTGATATTGTAGAAAATTAGCTCACTGAAGGAAGGAGAAACAGACGATCTAGAAAAAGATTGGGATATCAGAAGTAAAAAGAAAAGGTCACGGTACTCTTGAAACTGTTAGTGATAGATGACATGCTGCTAGAAATTTGAGAGACAAAAGCTGCATCAGATGTCTGGAGTATGCTGAAAGAAAAATATTAGACTTTGAATAGAGGGAAGACCTTATGTTTGAAAAATGAAAACCTGTTATACTTTCTAAAAATGGAAGAGGGAGGTTTTCTTCAGCAACATTTGCTGAACATGAAATTTAATCATGGATCAATCACTCATAGTTGACAGGAGGTAGAAGAAGAGGATTTGATTGTGATCACTCGTAGAAGCCCGCCTCCTTAATTTGCATCTTTTGTTGAATTTTTTCAATCTGACTTTTGGAGATGGCAACATCACTTTTGTTGGGTTGTGTACATGTCTGCTAAAAAAACAATTTGGAAAATACAGTTAATCTTTGGAAAGTGTCCTTGTTGCAGAAGTCAAAGGGAAACAGAAAATGCAGTTGCAGTTTCGAAAAGGAAAATGATTGAATTCTACCTAAAAAAAATGTTAAGGTTTACTTTTGTGGTACGATGAGCATCTAAAGAAAAGCTATTGGAAGACAGTGTGGGTTGAAAATAAGAATACCATCCAAATCCATGATCAAACCAATACTAGCGAGTCTGTGATTGAAGATGATAAATATGCCTCAGTTGTTTCTCAGCATTGAAATCAGACTACTAGGAACATGGTGAGGAGTATGTTTAAAGGAAAGAAAGCTTCAAATAAGTATTTGGCTAAAGTAGTTTATAACGCTGCCTCCCTGGTCAACATAAGCTCTTGCTAGGTATTTGAAGGAATTACTCTTGAAGGGGCATGGACGAGCACAAGTATGAACATAAATCATGTCAATTTTTCTGGTTCAGCTACTCATGTCTATTTCACAGGAAAAGAGAAATTAGATTTTTGGTGTAAGAAAATGATGATTTTTGGTTACAAATGATCATTCTAGACATATAGGTTGGTAATAAAAATATTTTACTCTGCTTAATATTTCAGCCTAGTTCATGTTCTTCATGTCTAACAGATAGTAACATAGCAGCAGACAAGGAGGTTCATGGTAATGTGTAAGATGTGCAGGTGCCACATGATGATGAGAGGGAGACATGTCTCACATTAAGGATGTTAAGGCTGAATTGTCTTTGATTGAGGTTGTTGACAAGTCTGATCAGCAGGCTGTTCCTGTAAATAGTAGACACAAGTGGTATTAATCTAACATAGAAAGAGCCCAGAAAGGTGAGTTCACTCAAGCCACTTCAGATGGAAGGCATAAGAAATAGAGTAAGAAATTTTATAAGTAACTAAATTTTGGCGATGATTTAGAATTTTGTAATTTTGATTTGATGCTTAATATTGCTAGTAAGTCTAGTTCTTATGGTGAAGGAATAAGGAAGCAATAATGGAAAAGGGATATGCAAGTGGAGTTTGATACTGCGATGAAAATCAAATCCTGGGTTCTTGCTGAATTACCATTAGGAAAGAAGCTTGTTGGGTGTATAAGATTAAGGATAAGTATATGCAAAGGAATTTTCCCAACAGGGTTAAACTCTATGAGGAGACCTTTTCCCCAATAACAAAGATGGTGACTATTAAGTTGGTTTTAGGCTTCTACCCATTGCATTCAAAATTTGGTTGGAGTTTCTTATCAGATGGATGTCAAGAGTGCTTTCCTTAATGGAGATTAAATTAAGCTTACATCTCAGCTGCAATGGTTTGAATCTGTAGGGAAAGAATACCATGACTGTAAGTTGTCAAATCTCTTTGAGTATGAAGTATGCCATATGTAATGTCCCCTTCCAGTTGACATCTCTCAATGTTTAAGATTAGCCTATTATGTGACCCTCGTAGGTTGATGGGATGGATAGAGGGTCTTGTTGGAGCTTGGCCTGGCTTCAGTTGTCAGAATTTACCAGTTTGGCTTTCGTTCGGGGTTGTTCGGACATCATTTGCTTGACTTGATATTTTTAGTAAGTGGAGACACTCAACAGAGCACCCCTGCTATTTTTAGCAGTATGGTTTGGTCGTATGCGGATTCAGTCACTTATCATCCGGCTTCAGACGGTTCGTCATTTGGACCTGTTTTGAGAGAGATTAATATTTGTTTGCTAAAATAAATATTAATTAATTAAAGGCTTATATTATAAAGTTATAATATAATTAAATATTATAACTTAAGTGACTTAAAGGAAGGGGTCAACCAACATGAAGGGGCCACTTTTCAATTATATTTTATAATTAAAAGTGCGTTTGAGACTTTGGAAAAATTAAAAGAAGAATTCAAACTTTATTTAAATGATGCTTTTTTGAGAAAAGTCGACCCTCTTGAGAATATAAGGTTTTTCATTGTGAAGAAAGAGGATTATGTTATGAAATCGAATTTTTGCCAAGTGCTTCTTCAGAGAACAGAGCCTAGGGTTCCAGTTTTCATTCTGCATTGGAGAATGAGCCATCTTCAGTGTTTGCAATTCAGAGGCTGTGAAATACCAGCTGATTTATTGCTATCAGAGAGATAACTTCATCCAGAGGTTATTACAGAGCTTATACAGAGATTACTATTTCAGAGTTTATTCCAGAGAATCATCCAGAGACAGAGAAGATCCTTGAGCGGCTGATTTGTATGCATCTGGCATCCATTCTTAAACTGTACGGACTTCTAGTTTGCTGCAGCAGGGCTGTACTAGCAAGTACAGGGCTGCACTTCTTCATCTTGGGCAAAGCGCCTTCCCTTTTTGTTTTCTGGCTTCATCAAATGGGGCACCTATACCTCTGGGTTCATTTGCGATCATCTAGCGGAAGGAGAAATTGATTTTATTGATAGCCGTACCATTTCATCTTCATTCCAGGCGCCTGTAATCAGCAAATCAGGTTTTTTCATTAATGCAATCAGTTTTGCTTTTTAATTTGCATGTTAGGGTTTGGATATTGTAAACACTAAGAAAGTGTAATAGAACTATTTGCCCTTGATCTGGAGATTCAAATTTGTCAGTTTCAGCTTATTGAATTTATTATAGAATTTTTGAAGCAATTCTTTCAAAATCGCATTTTGTCTCTTTATGCAAAAAACACAAAAAAATAGCAAAAACTCAAAAACCATAAAAAACAAGTGGTTTTCAGAAACGGTTAGAAAAGGGGTTTCTACACTATATGAGCTTGATATATCTAAATTGATCTCCATTTTATTAGGTATGGATTCAGAAGTTTTTCTGATCCATATCTAAATGTCAAGATTTCACATGATGATATGCTTACTCTATTATTTAGATTGTTGACTTAATCATCAAAGACAACAAGAAAAGTACAATTCAGCAGGTAAAATCAGAGCTATGCTCTAATTTTGACATAACAAATTTTGTTCTCTTGTGTTATTGCCTAGGAGTTGGTTGGAACTGTAAGTTGACAGTCAGGAGGTAGTTGAAAGTTCCAGAAGCATTTGACATTGAACACTTTAAATGTAATTTAGTCTTGAACATTAATGAATGAAGCATTGTTCCCTCTTATTTCTGTCTATAATTTTTATGTTGAAATGAGGAACTCCAAAACTACAAATTATTCTAATAACACAGGATATTATTCATTCTTTCAGGATAGACAAGGTGATATTACATTGGATTATAAGCCTTTCAACCACCCAAACTAACTTATAGGAAAATTTATCGACGTCTAACTTTTTTTAAATAATTTATTTACTAACTTAATATACTAATATAGATGTAATAACTCCAACATTCCCCTCTTATTACATCACTCTGAAGAAAGGTAGGAACATAGGTAATGGAACAACACCCGATGAACTAGGACATACATTCAGCTTCATAAGTATCGCCAACTAACCATAATGTACTAGAGAACAAATCCCATGTACAATGCCAAGGAACAAATCCCAACTCAAGAGGACGAATATCTCCTTTGAGAGAACAAATCCCTCCTCTAAGAGTACAAATCCTTCCTCTAGTGTATAATGGGAACAAATCCTTCCTTTAGTGTAGAATGGGAATGCATCCCTCCTCAACTGCATAGTAGGAACAAGTCCCTTTAAGTCCAAAAAGTAAATCTGCCAAGCCCCCACTTGATTCAAAAGGGGACAAAATATGAAGATTTGGTGCCGCTCAAGCAATGTATCATCTTTGAGTGAGAACTAAGAAGCTAACTTGAGATAAAAATAAGCCTTCCTCCTAGTTCATCCAACCTCTCCTTTGATTCTGTTAGATTTATCTAGTAAGTGTCACATGAGTCTTTGAAAGTTTGATCAATGCATTATGTAATCTCAATTCTAAGTTTTTGAGTGACCATTAGCCTATTTCCAGAGTTCCCGTAGGCTAAATGGATGGGTCAAGGGGACTCTGAGGTCCTTGGAGGATGCAGCAGCAACACTTCTTGGTTTTTGATGTTGGCTTTGAGCTCAAGGGATGATTCTGAGTTGAATGACATTCTCTGCAGTGTTATCGGGTGATCTGGGTGTTCTCCAAATTTTTTGGAGAGCATGTCTATATTTAGAAAGTCTCCAAAATGGTCTCATTTATTCATCCAGTGCCTCTGCATCACTTCGCTGTAGTCAGAATAGGATTCTGAGTTGATTTAGAATTTTCCATCAAAGGGGTAAAATAATTTAATATATTTTACTTAAGTGTAATGTCTAATTATTGTTTATTTTCACTTAAGTGATTATAATGTTTTGCAAAGTTGAAAAAGCACCCCAAGTTGGATGCCTAGCCTTGAGGAAGGGGATGATGGCATATGAGGGGTTAATATTATTTTATAAAAGCAAATTCAAAAAGGAGGACTATTTTATTATTTTCAAATTTGCAACCTCTCCCTCCAAAAAGTTATATAAGGAGGCCATGGGTAGCTCATTTGGTCATGTTGATTGGAGATAACGAAGTGTTGCTAGATTGGGGATTAAATCCTTCAAGGCTTTGAGGATGAAAACCCTCAAGGTTGCTCTAGTTTCTTAAAGTTGAGAGATACTCCCTAGCTGGACATTGGTGTGGTTTCATTGCAGGAGTCACCATTGGAGCTTTGGTGAAGATTTCAGTTTGTTCTTATCATGATTTGCTTTGATGTTTTTTAGTTGCAATGTTTTGGGTGTGGATTTTTGACCTTACAGAGTGATTTTGGAGAGGATTTTAGTGGCGTTATGCTTGTTGGCTGTATCATAGTTTACATACTCGGACTTGGAGAGTACTCAAAAAGCCCAAAATTTTGACTTGGCAAAAACTTCGCAAAAACTTGGCAAAAAATCAGCAACTTAAAAAATAGTAAAATTTCTTATAAGAACACTTTTTTTTGCAAAAAATTCAATTACAAAATTGAGTCAACGGGTGCTTAATTTTTTCAAATTTGCATTTGTTAGTGTTAGCCAAATAGTAATGATAATCAACTGAGTAAGCAACCCTCCACTTTCTGATCACCCAGATCCCAATGAGGGCAAGGTGAGAGCATACAGTGAGAAGGGTATCTTTCCATTAGTTGGAAATCAAGCTAATTGAAAGCAAACACCTTCCACTTTCTGATCACCCAGATCTCAATGCGGGCAAGGTGAGAGCATACGGCGGTAAGGCTTAGAATAATTGAACTTCTAAGCAATCACTTCTTTAGTGGGTTGAGTAAGCAAACAAAGTGCATGAAGGGAAATCATCCGCTTATTCAACGAGAATTACAACAAAGTAAATAAACACTTGGCGACAAGCTGACTAATCCAAAGCAAAGTCTTCCGCTTATTCAACGGGAATTACAACAAAGTAAATAAACACTTGGTGGCAAGCTGGCCAATCCAAAGCAAAGTCCTTTGCTTGTTCAGCAGGCATAACATGAAAGCAAACTAAAACTCAACCACTTATTCAGCGGGAGTAGCATATAACATAAGGAAGCTCAATCACTTATTCAACGAGAGCACCACTTGTTTAGTGGGGTAAGTAGCAATGCAAATACAAGAGCGACTACCAATGGTACTACCAATCTAAGTCACAAGATTTGCCGAATATCAAACATGAAATTCAAATTTTAGCGAATTTCAAACTTTTCTTTAAATTTTTTTAAAATTCGCCTTTGGAATTCGTACGAAAAAAGTCCCATAAGTTTTTAATTGGAATATATTTGAATGTTGAGCCGTTGGTCTCTGTAGTCGATATCTATCTAGTTGATGGCTTCAATTTGCCTCTTTCCATGGCTCTTGTTTTGACAAACCCTCAGTGTGCCATTAATTCCGTGTCTCGCTGAACTCAAGGTGAGCGGTGGATGCAAAAGCGTGTGCGCCAGAATACACTGGAATAGAACCATTTCCAGGTCATGCCCTGCGCCAGTTCTTTGTCCCCGATGCCCACAAGATTTGAAATAGATTTTTCTTTTGATTTAATATGCGCATTTATATTTGACGATGGGAGTGGTGTGTGGGAGTCTCGATACTGTTTTATTTTGTTTTACGGTTTTTATTTGTTATTTAATTTTGTTTTTTATTCATTATGTTAAAATTTAATATTTTAAAATAAATAAATTAAATTTTTATTAGAATATATTTATTATTTAATATATAATTTATTTTATTTATTATTTATATATTAATATCTTTAAAATTTAAATTATATTTTTAAACATATTTATTATTTGTTTTACTTTGTATTTAGCTTTATTAATATATTTAAACATATTAGTATATTAATATTATTTATTTATTTATTTTAAGTTTATTACTTATATTTTTAAAAAAATAAAATTATATAAGACGAATTTAATCTGAATGTTTTCCTTGCCAAACTCCATCCAGATTTCAATGTTGCTGAACTCAAATTCGAATTCGAACCTTGTGACTTAGCTACCAATGGTGTTACAATAAGCTCATTATGAGAATGTTTCAGAACTTCATATACTGCTGTTATACTAGGGAAATGATAAGAACATAAAGCATAACTTTCCCCAAAGATGCTACAATGAAAATATAAGCACACCCCCACAAAATATCACAAATGTACCTCAATATGAAGTCTCGAAGTGATGGGAGATGGTCAAAAACATCGCTGCCACAGGTCTGATGCACTTTTTCAGGTCTGATACGACATAACAGCAGTCTGATACATAGTTGCAAAACTGGCCAAATGCAAAAACTCGCCAAGCTCGGAAAATATGGTACGGAAAAAACTCGGCAAAAGTTCGGAAAAAACTCGGCAAAAAACTCGGCAACTTAAAAAATTGCTTAAACTTCATTAAAATCACATTTTTTTTGCAAAATTCAATGATAAGATGCATCCAATGAGTCAATAAAATGAGAACATAGAAGAAACAAGCTGAGTCTAGTTATATTTGATTGATTTGAAAGAAAATTAGATACAAAATCGCATCCCCATGTGGAATGCTCAATACGCTGATAGTATACTAATAGTTTGAAACAAAATGAAAATAGCAAATTGTTTTTGTAAAACTGAAAGTAAATACAACATTAATATATTTCAGCTTTTACAAATTCACATCTTCCTCTTCCCATGTCTAGTATTTCTCAGTGTTCTCACTACGGGAGCGGCTGTAGTTGTAGGCATCTGCTGTGGCTCCTCAACCTCCATCCTGGATGCAGAGGCTACTACCGGTGGCTCTGGCACTGCCAATGACTCCTCCTCAGGATCATCCTCAATGTCATCCAATGAGAATGCAAATCCACCCTCGTCCTCCATTGCTTGTCGCTCAAAGTCATAAATCTCATTGTCAGAAAACAATGGAGGTTGCTCATCTTGCCCTATCCAATCATTGTATGGATCTATCTCATCCAAATCAATTGGATCATCTGATATCTCCTTAACTTGTTTTTTGCGCAGCCGAAGATTATATTGCACATACACAAGGTCATTCAGGCGTTTCTGAGCTAGTTTGTTCCTTTTCTTTGTGTGGATGGCCTCAAACAAGCTCCAATTGCGCTCACAATTGGAAGAGCTACAAGGCTGCGATAAGACACGGAGGGCAAATTGCTGGAGATGTGGGGTATTTCCACCCCAATTTGACCACCAAACATCTACAAAAAACAAATTAAGAGTTAGAAGAGAACCTAGAAACTTAGAAAGGAAAGTCAAAACTCAAAAGTTGAAATTTGAAAACATATTTTATCAAATTATCAATATTTGTAACTTGTAAATTTCAAAATTTATACCTGGTGGTTGATTGTGTATTGCTCTCTTTGCTAGCTCTAAAGAGAAGAGTTCACCCCTTTTTTCTCTATAACTTTGGATTTCATTAACAACAAGGTCTCCTGCATCAAGGTTAGGTGACATTCTCTGAATGCACTTCATGAGTCCCTCCATAACCTCTCCAGTAGGATCTGAGTAGGTGCTTGAATGGAAGAAATGAGGGTTCAAGAAGTAGCCTGCTGCATGGATGGGTTGGTGGAGTTGATGGTTCCACCTCCTGTCAATAATCTCCCAAATGGGATCAAATTTGAGGCTGTCCCCTTTATAATAATTTTTTATAGCCTCCTTGGCCCTATCCATGGCCTCATAAAGATATCCCATTGGGATTTTATCCCCATCCACCAAGCGGAGCACTCTAACCAAGGGCTCTGAAAGCTACAAATTACAATATAAAAATGCAAAAAGATTAGAGTTTCAAATTTACAATGAAAGACATCAAAAAATTTATTCAATTTGAATTCAAATTCAAAGTTTTGAAATTGAAGTTACCTTCACAATCTCTGCAGCCTTTTTTGCAAATTCAGCATCAAACACAATTCTTGACACGTTATCTCCATCCGGCTTCTTTGAATAGGTTGAGTCATCCCATGATTTACTCACAAACATTTGTTTTAAAGCCGTCAAAGAACCAAGAATGCTTTGCAACGTTAAGAAGATCGTTGCAAACCTTGTGACACCTGGCCTCACCAATTCTTTCCCATGGGTGTGCTCCCTCATCAAGCGAAGAACCCAAGGGTGATTGTAGATATATTTAGTGATTCTCCTCGCGTCCTCTACAATTGGTGTGACCCAATCTAGTTTTCCTATGTCCTCCAAAAGAAGGTCAAGGACATGAGCTGCACATGGTGTCCAAAAAATTGAGGGGTGTTTATCTTGGAGAAGTCTTCCTGCTGCCACATATGCTGCTGCATTATCAGTTATGATTTGCACAACATTTGCTATCCCCACCTCCATGCAAACTCCCTCCAACATCTTAGCCAAATTTTCTGCACTTTTTACAATGTGGGAGGCATCAACTGATTTTAAAAACACCACCTCTTCTTTGCATGCAACCAAAAAATTAATGATGGTACGGTTTTTTCCATCCGTCCACCCATCAGAAAGAATAGAGCAGCCATATTTTTGCCATTTTTCTTTTTGCTCCTCTACTGCTGCCCTTGCCCTTTCAGTTGCATTAGTAAGCAACCTACAAGTACAAAGTGAAATTAAGTACACAATTTTAATTTGTAAACAAAAAAATAGCTTAAATTCATTATAAATTAAACTTAAAAAACATAAATTAAATAACATACTCCCACTCAAGTCCGTGCGAGAAGGCGCCTTGTAGCCTTTTCCTGCAACTGTCAATGCGGTGACCAAATTGTGCCAGTAAGGAGAACTCGCCACATTGAAAGCAATATTGTTAAAATACCAAAAATCTGCACAAGCAATGTCTGCTTGCTCATGCACCTCCCTATTCCATCCAGTCGCCTCTAAGGAAGGTTGTGCACCAGTTGTGTTTCTAGGCACAAAAAAACTATCCAACCGTGTCGGTGTAGGTCCTGTAGCTGCCCTTGCCCCTGGTGCTCTACTAGAGGAAGATGAAGGGATGGAGGTTGAGGTGCCAATGGGTTGCCTTGACCTTCGCACACGTGGGCCACGAAGAGAGCCCACTATCTCCTGAATCTCCTGAGTAACATCATAATCATCATCTGACTCAACTGGAACACCTTGAGAAGAGGCAATGGTTGCTTGCATTGCTGCTCTTGCCATCTCTCTTTTCATTTTTTTTTCTTCTGCAGCTGAAAGTATGGCATTCATTTGTCTTTTTATTTCCTCTGTTGTATGAGGACATTCCTTAGCATCACGTTGAGGGATGCCTGCAAGGTGGTACTTGAGGCGATTGATGCCCCCACGATATACTTTTTTACATGGAATGCAATATACTGTGCCAGGTATGGGTCCTAGATAAGCATACTTCCAAGCAGGATCTCTAGCTCCTGGAGGACGTTTACCTACAAAGTCCGCAGGCACGGATGGGGCAGAGCCTGAGGCAGAAGTGGGTTCAGAAGCCATTATCAATTAATTATTAACCTACACAAAGTGAAAGTCATAGCACAACTTGTTAGTTTTTGATAGAAAATTTAAAAACAAACTAAATTAGATTAAATCAAGAGAGATTACTTTAAGTTTAAATTACTAAAAATCTATCACTAGATTCTAAATCTAAACATTTTCATAACAAAAAAATTGGATTTAAAAATAAAAAATAAAAACTAGGGTTTCAAAAAAATGTGAAAAAATGTAAAAAATATGAAAATGACTTCAAACTAGTAAAAAATTAAGCTAATCTAAGATTGTAAGCATGTTATTCAACAAAAAAGAGGATTCAATCATTCAAAACAAAAAAAAATAACTAGGGTTTAAAGAAAATTTAAAAAAAATGAAAAAATCAGCAAAATATGTTAAAAAATCAGAAAAAATCATTAAAAAATCTTGTTTTGATGAATCTAAATCTTGTTTTGATGAATCTAAATGCATTTAAATCATTTTCACACTACAATCAAATGATTTTTAAACATAGAACCAACAAGAATGAAGAATTTTTTAAAAAAGAAGAAAGAACAAGAAAAATGAGAAACCCTACCTGGAAATCCAATTTGCCTTCTAAATTCGATGTAAATGCCCTTCAAATCTTGTCTTTTGGATGCAAAATCACTGCAAATGAGTGCACAATGCCTTGGAGAGGTTTTTTGCTGAGTGTGAGAAGAGAGTGAATGAAAAAAGACAACTTAAAATTGCTTTTTAGCGGCTGCTTGGGCGTTCTAACTGTCGCGCGGGTTTTTCTAGAAAACTCGCCGTACTTTCTGGAAAAACTCGCCAAAAGTACGGCGAGTTTTTCCAGAAAGTACGGGCGAGTTTTCTGGCGTACAAGTGCCTGAAAAACTCGCCCCCTGGAAAAACTCGCGAGTTTTTCACTACTCGCCGGGTTTTGTGCGAGTCTTGCAACTATGGTCTGATATGACCAACCAACAAGCTCCCGATTCCACCAAAACACCAAAGAACTCAACCATGATGCGAGCAATGCAAAGGACAAGTCTAGGTGCCCTCCAAACAACCCAAACAGCAATGACAAGGTGGTATTTGAAGCCAAATAGCAGCAAGGGAAGTAACTACAGCAATGATGCCCTCAAGGAAAGATGTAAGGCCTCCCTAGAGGGGCGACCAGCTCCAATAAATCCAAATCACCTTCAAAAAATCCCAAACCTTGAGCAAAGGGGTGCCCAAGGACAAGGAAACCAATGATCAAACACCCACAAATATACCCTCCTCCAAACAGCATGAGCATAAACGTTGGTTTTGCCTAGGTGAAAATTGTACAGCCAACAAGCATAAATCCTCTAAGAAGCACTCCCAAAACACTGCAAACATTTGCACAAATAGTTATCATACCAAAACATAGCTAGAAATTATCACAAGTAACCAAAACTGAAAACAAACCATCACCGATAAGCTCCAATGGTGATTACTAAATGCAATCACACTCCACCAGCTAGGGATTATCTTTCAAATCCGAAACCAACAACCTAAAGAGGGTTTTTCGTCCTCTGAAGATTCAGGAAAGAATACTCTGGTTCCAATCCGGTAGCATAAATTTATTTCCAAATTGCATAATCAAAGTGAGAGCAAGAGGGAGGTATAAATAAGACTTGAGACCCAAAATTTCAAACTCCTTTTCCCTCCAAAAGGGATGCCCTCCTTAGGAAAATAATATTTAATTTAAATTTCTCTTTAAACCTTCATTTTGGGTATCCACTTTAGCCAAGGCAAAAAAACATCTTTCAAAAGCAACATAAAGTTACCATGTCTAGGCGTGGGGGTCCAAGGGGCCTTTTTTAAAACTTAATAATTTATAACTTAAGTTGCCAAACTTGTCTTTTTTGAACTCCAAGGATGGTGGAAGCACTGAACTTCCAAAACTAACAGAACTCATCAACTGAAAATGCCACCCCTACCAAAACTAGAAACCTAGTATTGAACTGCTGCCAGGACCATTGCCAAAAATAACACTTACTAAAAATGGCATACTGCTAAAAATAGTGTGTCCAAACTCTAAATGAGCCCAATCTGAGATGCAGCTGTGACTTACTAAAAATAGTAAGTGCTAAAAATATACATTGCTAAAAATAGTAGTTATTGCCCATCAAGGAACTCATAAAACCCAAAAAAACCCAGAAAACTCTTTGGCAATCATCTACAATTACCCCCTAAAAGTGCTGGTAAGAAACCTCCAAGAATCTTGGAATCCCCTTAAATGCTTCCGAATAGCCTACAAGACTCCCAAAATAGACTAACGGTCATTGAAAAGCTTAGGGCTAAAAAAGGGACATTACAGTCCTTCCTCCCCAAGATTGCTTGTCCTCAAGCAATTGCAAGTCATACACTGGTTGATTCTGAATTAAACTCAATATGACACCAGGATCCCAAATAAGCTTGGGGAATCTATAGCTTCCCTCACTTGGAACACTGTTCTGCTAAGTGCCTGTAGATGTAACCTTATGAAGTTCCCTTGTAAATAGAGCAACCAATCTCAACATGACCTTAATGAACTCCCTGGAGAATTGCTCTCCACAATCGCAATCTTGTGGCAGCATACAGGTAAACTTGAGAAAGTTAATTTGAACTTCCTCATTTTCAACTTCTTGCATTCTACCATCATGGTTATAATAGGAAAGTAAACTGCTGTCCAAAACATAAGTGCAAGTAAATGAATTAGAGCAACAACTGATTGGTGCTTGTACACTCCCACACAGATCTTGATTGCTCAAACTCAACATTCCCTTCTTCTAAAGCCACAAGTCAATCCTGCTAAGGGGCTGAATGGACTGAAAACATGCAAACTTGCAGCCTTCCAAGTCTGAAAGGGTCAAGTTGTGGTCTGATTTTTGAAAAATAAAAAATCAGCATCAAAGAAGAAGAACAACTGCTGCCAAACTGAAAACCCTTAGTCAACATGACTTCTTTGATAATGCCCTTGGTTGGAAATGTCCTCTCAATTGTCACCAACTCAATAATGTGCCATATTTTGCTCAAGATCTCTCTCCAATCCACTTGCATGAACACAAATGAACTCATAAGATGACTCTAAGGAAGAGTAACAGCAACATATTGTTCACGCCTATGATCTTGGGCATGGTAAATCTCTCCCAATGTGAGACCACCATGTTTGTGCTGCGCCACTCTGCTGTTCATGTGTGCCTCAACAACAAGTATCTCCTCCAAAAGAATGTCTCCCATGCTAGTCACCTAGGAGCCATAAACAAATTGCCCCACCAAGGCGTTGGGATTTTTGTAACCATCATACAATATTACACCCATCATAAATTCATCCTCCCGCTTCCTACGAAAGATTATGACACCTTTAACTTCCATATGCAAGTTAATCATGAGAGCATCACCATCTAAGGAGTTAAGAGCAATTGGTGTCTCCATATTTCGTCCCAAAGAAGGATTAGCATATGTCAAATTAGCTGCTAATCCAAAAAATAAATCATCAAGTAGTGGAAATCATGTTTAGGCCCTTGTTTTTCCACTTCCTTATGAAAAATAAGTCTTGAACTTGCATTATCTACCGCTGTTCTAAAAATTCCAACAAACTGAAAATCACCTTTTGGAAACTCCTCAAGGTTAGGCATGATGTAGTTTCCATGTTTCAACACATCCCATGTGGAAACTTCATCTTCAACCTCACTTATGCATTTATTATCAGGCAACCTTCTTGAATGATTATCAATCACAAAGATTGGCTCATCCTCATGATTTGATCTCAAACCATCAATGAGCTGAAAACCACATTCTATCTCATGCTTGGAAACTTCACCCGGGCCCCATATCTTGCTATTGTCACTAGATATGTCATTTTCCACCACAAAGAGGGAGTTATCATAAGTTGCCTCTGCACCCACTTCAAAGAGAGGATTGTCAAGAATTTGAAAATCATTCCTTTTCTCTTGCTCAAATCCAACTTGCTGATCCAAATCTGCACATGCAACTTCTGATTTTTTTTGGAAACCCTCTAAATCAAACTCCTCTTGAAGACTATCAAGCTCATCAATTACTTGCTTGATTTCTTTAGCTCTTTGTTCATTCTCTTGTTCCTTGGAAAGCTTTGTATTGGCTAGTTGATCTTCAACCTCCATTAGTACCATCCAATCATCTTCTAACATGTCCTTTGTTGAAAAAAGCTCAAGAGAAAGCTCATCAACCTTTCTCTCCCTTTCTTTGAACACACTAATAGCCTCCTTTGTAAATTCTACGGCCTTATCTCAATCGCTAATCAAGTGTAGGTACTCTTTTTTCACTGTTTCCAAAGAGTCTTTGACAAGATGCAAGTTTGAAGAAGTGACTCTCCCCTTAACACCCTTTTGCATGAGGATTTCAAGGATCTTGTGAGTACTGTCTAACTTTGTGAGGACCTAAATCTCTTTCTCATTAATGACCAAGAGTTGATTCTTCAATTCACATATCTCCCTGGCTCTTTGTTCAACCGAGTGACTTGGTTCTTCATTTAACAAAGATTTTGAAATATCTTCATCATCAGGAGCCATATGATCTTCTAAATCTACTTCCTCCTCATCGTCACTTTGATCAAATGTCATGGTAGTACCCAACTCCAACAATGAGTCATTACTAAAAGCTGATTTAAAATCCTCATTAGGCTCCATTTTGTCATGTACTAGATTCTTTGAGTAGTTGAACGGGTGTTCCTATACAAAATCTAGAGTGCCATCACTGGAATGATGAAGATGCTCTCCAATGGTTGTTGTTGTGAAAATTTCAATAGCATTAAACTCTACATTAGAAGTTGCAACCCTCTCAAAGAGATCATTCTGGAGCTTCGCCATACAAGCTTCTTCATTAAAGACTTCTAGCATCCTCATGGTTTACAGTGTGCTCTAAGTTTTGAACATCATCTAGATCAAAAGGAAATTCATCCCACGTAGGATCCTCATTATGCTTAGGTGCCATCACACACGGATTCCATGTGCTGAAGGGCTGATTGCTTTGCTCAAGAAAAATGTGGTCATCGTACTCTTCATGATTGGTTGCCTCTGTGATTAAATCACTTCCCAACACCCTAGTACTATCATCATGATAATCATTCTCCTCCATATCTTGCAATATCGATTCAGTCCTATCTAAACCTCTTTGTTCACCACATACTGAAATTTCTGGGTTGCCATCATATGTGTGAACAACATCGAACTCAAGACACCCGAGCCACCATTTGATTCCTTGCCAAGATAAGGTAAGGGTGCTGAAACAATGCTAGGCTTCCCTAGAGGAATAACAAACGAATTCATACCTCCTAGAAACTGATCCAACATGGCTGGTTTGACAATTTCCATGGTGGTATCTTCCTCAAACTTCATGCGTTCTTCATTTGCAATTTCAATAGGTGACTTGTTGTGACCTTTTCACACATCGCCCCATTCAAGATGGGGACCCCCTGATTTTTGCTCCGTTCCGGTCTTTTGGCTTGGGTTTTCTCCTCTCTCTCGCTCTGTCTCTTTTCTGGTGTCTGCCTTTCAAGGGGTTGTGTCCGTCATTGAGCTAGCGAAAATTACCGACCAAGTCTAAAATTAAGGGTTTCATCGTTTACGGCCAATCGAGGTCAAGTAAAGTGAGAAAATTAAAAATTGAACTTAACGATGTTGTCAGCAGGCATCCAGCAGGTTTTCAGCCAAGTTTCATCAAATTCCAAGGTACTTACTATTTTTAGTAAGTCTGCAATTCAGGGCAATTCGTCAGCTATTTTGAGATTCCGATCATCACACTGCATTCAGAGCATATCAGGCTGCTTGCATGCAAAATTTGAGCGAAATTGGACAACTTACTATTTTTAGCAGTCCGGCTTCCAGCACGAATTTCAGGGTCCAGATGCAGAGGTTTTCTTTGCATGTCTGGATATTCCTTCTGGGTTTTTCAAGACCTTCGCGATGACGTAACATGCAAGTCGAGGCCACTTTCGAGTTGACCTTAGGGGCTGCTGAGGGTTTGCATGTCAAGGGTTTTCTTCATAAAATTGATTCTGGTAGGTTTTCCGAGCTTAGCGATGGTCTGTGACATGCAGCAGGATTCTCTTTCGATGGGAACTTCTACACAGCGGTGTGTCGGCGGTATACCCGGTGATTGGATTCACGGTGATCCTGTTGCGAAGCAGCAACGGAGATCTTTTGATCGCATACTGTGCAAACTAGGGGTTTCGGCTTGAGACCTAAAATAGGCATCAAGGAGTCAATCTTAAAATCCGATGTAAACCCTTTGCGTCGGCGTTCTTGAGCTATCTGTTGGTGGTGATTCGGGTCAAACGGAGCACTTACTATTTATAGTAAGTCAAATTGGAAACATGCTAAAAATAGTAAATCAGCTGCATGCGTCAGTGTCAGCCAACAGGTCACGTGGTGAGGAGCGCCTCATTTAAATTTCAACTCGATTGGAGCTTGGGAGCTATCAGAAACAAGAGCTTACTATTTATAGTAAGCCACCTTCAGAAACAGGCTATAAATAGCAGGGTGATTAAAAATGGCAGTGCTGACAGGTTAACAGGGTTATGAGGATGCTACGTTCAAAATTTCAGGCCATTCCGAGCTTCACAGGCGCAAATTCAGAGAACTTACTATAAATAGCAGGGCACGTAAGCTGGCAAGGATGATGAAAATTCGTCTAAGTCTGGAGTCTCGTCCAGCAGGCATAGGGAAATGCGCCCATCCCAGCTAGAGGCGTAGAAATTGTTTGAAAATGTGAGTTCATCCTTCACACAGGGCAAAATGCGCCCAAGATGAAAGAGGGAAAAGTTGAAAAAGTTTCTAAGGCATGAAAAATCCGCCTCACCCCTCAAAATGCGCCCATCCTCCTCAGGGAGTGAAATGCGCCCAGTTCACAAGGTGGTCAAAGCAAAGTCAAACGTGAAAATCCTCCCCATGCATCAAAATGCGCCCAAGAATGCAAGCTTATCCTGTAGCAGGGGTGAAATGCGCCCAAAGTCATGCATGTGAAGACGAAATTTGGAAGGCGAAGAGTCACTCTTGGGGCGTTGGAAAAAGTTCATCCACTAGACACACCAAAATGCGCTCAAGGGGAAAGAAAGTCAACAAGGTCAAAGAATCTCGTCCTCCTCCATAGGCAAAATGCGCCCAAACTTGTGCATGTGAAGACAAAAGCGTAGAAGTTGAAGGGTCACAGGGGACGTGGTGGCAAGTTTGTCCTCCTCCTATAAGGAAATGCGCCCATGTTTGGATGTGAAAGGTAATTAAGGGTGGTAAATGGGATGAAAGTTTTCCCAAAGCGTGGTGAAAGATGGTAAGTATTAGGCGCGCCAAGGGTGGAGAGTGTTGAGGATGCTTCCCTAGGCGTGATTTTTTTGAATTTCCTCTCAAAGTGTGATATGCGCCTAAGGTTATAAGTGTTGGAGATTTTTTTTTTCTAAGGCGTTGAGGGTGATGTGTGTGTTAGAAAATATTTCAAGGCGTTGAGAATAAAATGTCAAGTGTTGTGCGCCTAGAGTGGTAAAGTGTTAAAAAATTTCTAAGGCGTGAGATTTAAATTTTCTAAGGCGTTGGGCTTCTGAATAAGATATTTCCTAAGTGTTAAAATTTCTCTAAGGCGTTGGGTTTTTGAATAAATATTTTCCAAAGGTGGAGTGAGAAATAAGGCGTGCCGGGAATGAGTAAATTCTTCCAAACGAAGTTGATAAAATTCCTTTCCACTGGCAATCAAAATTTTCTAAGGCAAGTTCTCAAAGTGCGAGATGATTTTAAAGAAATATTTTCTAAGGAAAATTACTTTTTTTCCTTGAAAAATTACCGAACTCGCTGTGATAAATTTTTTATTTTTTTTTCAAGAGCTTGGTGTTAAACTTCTCGCCGCAATGATGAAGTCGAGATCTATAGATGTTGCAAGGTGATTCAAATTCTTCAAGAAGTCGAAAGTAAACGCCAGAGTGATCACAGCTAAGAAACTAATTTAAATACTGGAAATAATATTTTTCTAAGGTTCAAAAATTCAAAAATTAAATGAACCCATTCGCTAAGTGCACCCATGAATCTATACATTTCGAGAAAAATTTGCTGCACCGAACATTTGCGATGAATGGATTTCCAAGTCTTTCAAGCTTCGCCAACACCTTTTCAGTGAGGAATTTAATCAAGGCTCAAATTGTGAATTTTCCTAAGGGAAAATTTTAAATTTTCTAAGGCAAACATGAATAAAGTGTGCTTTCAAGATGAATTCTCTTCGAACGATGAATCTGAAGACAGTTGCCTAGATAATTTTGATTAAACTCTTCGAGGATGAATTTTCCAGAGCAGATGATGAAGTTAAAAAATTCGAATTCAAGTGACAGAGCTCCGGCTGGTGAATTAAAAAAAAGAAGATGAATTAAATTAAATTTTCAAAAGCAAGATCCAAAACGCCAGTCAAAGTCAAGTTTCTAGAAGAATAATATTCCCGACGACTGGAGACAAGTGTCAGAAACGCCAGAGAGGGAAAATTCGAATTCTTGAAGTGGAGTAGTGGAGTTTAATGGCACTGGCTAAAATTAACTTCTTCTAGAATTCGAGTTTTGGCTATAAAATGAAGATGTTTTTCACTTGTTTTCACAACTGGAGAAGTCGAACTTGCTCTGAGAGTGAAGTGTTGCAGTGAACTGTTGCTTGGAGAGTTTAAAATCTGAATGTTGAGAAGGCGCCTTGAGGTTGCTTGTGCTGAAAGTTGAAAGGAGGTACGCCATTGCTGAAGTAGAAGAGGTACGGCCTTGCTAGTATTGAGGTTGAGAATTGAAATTTGTTTAAGCTTAGTTGAAGTTGCCAATAGAAGGGGCGCCTTGAAGTCAAAAGTACGAACTTGTGAGCTTGATATTTGCTGGTTTGAAGTGCGAAGTCATAGAAGTTCAACTTGCTGATTGCTGATAGTGAAATAAAGTCATCAAAGTTCACTTAGAAATCTGTTCTAAGTGTCGGAATTCGAATATATTCAAGAGAAGAAGCTGAGGTTTGCAAACACGAGAGTTATTGCAGCTTCTAGAATTCGACTGCAGCCCCTATATCATATATTATTTTATTAAATTTAATTGCTGATGAATGTTTGTTATGTTGCAGATGGCTGAAGCGAGGACAACCGGAAAGGACAATGGTGCCTCCAGACAGGCTATGATCAAGAAGCTCAGCAAAACATTCATGCCGGAGTCGAAGTTCATTTCAAAGCTGGGCAAGTTGACGGATACTAACCTGGGCTCTGTCAACCTGGAGACCTTCAAGAACAGGTTGTTCGGGATTGGAAGTCATCGGGCTTCGGTCACTTCGCACAACATCGTCCGAAGTGGGCTATATGCAGCTGCTGGTTTTCCGCCAGCCATTCAGTGTTCGGAGCTTATAATGGAGTGCGCCAACTGCTACGAGAAGGAACACCGGTCGATCATGTCACCAGATGGCCAAGTGCTTGCCAATCTCACCCCGGCAGCCATTGGTGAAGCTTTCGGGATCCCGGTTCACAGAAATATGATTTACAAATCCAGGGAGTGAGCGGAACGGATGTACACTTCTGCTTTCGAGAGATGCATGGATACAATTAACACCCACTGGATGAGCACTCCAAAGCCATCTCGTGCGAAGTTGCCAAAACAGATCATAGCGGAGGACCTGAAGCAAGAATACTGTGATCTTATCATGTTGCTGAGCAGGGTTGGTGGTTGCCCACAGTCCTATATTTTCGAAGCCTTGGATGTTTTATTACATCAACTTGGTGCTAGAAGGAAAAGATTATGTCAATTGGGCTGAGATGATCAGCGATAATATACATGAGCAGCTCCTGAGCCTGAGGAGGACTAAAACGTTTTACATGAGCTCCTATCTTGTCTACATGTTGGCACGAATGACGAGGTACAGAGGGATTTCTTACAAGGAACCCGTCGGATGTGGCTCCCACCAGTTCAAAATCCATGAGGCGTGTACACAGTTGCACCTGTCGAGCACAACTTACTACAAACGTGTCAACGATTCATTCACCATGTACATCACGAGGCTGCTTCAGGAGCGGTTACACCACAGAATCTCTAGGGATGCTCAAGAGCTGATTGAAAGGTATGGGTGCTGGTTTATTCAATTTCCGAGGTTTTCATACATTAGGCTGCAAGGATTTTCTTCATACCCATATAGGCTGCCTAAGTACCCAACAGATAAGATATTAATGCTAGAGATATCTAGACAGTTGCTAGCCTATGACAAAATCCAAAAGAAGAAGAAGAAAGGGGGGATAGAGTTTCCAATTGTGATGGGCAACTCGGATGAGGTGTGTCCTTCGATACAGGCAACTAGGGAAGCTGAGAGTGAGCTTCAGTTTTATCACTTCTCATATCATACAAGCCGACAGCACTATGACCCACACCATAACATCAATTGGGTTCTGTCGGAGGAGTTCAAACATAAGGCCACCATAGAAGATTATTGGGCTGATGCAGTTGATGAGATTGAAGTAAGGAAGAGAAATGATGTTCTCTAGGTTACTTGGAGTGCACGATCGGGGAGTGTGAGTAGTTCCGGTTCGGACGAGGTGTGAGGAT
>VDFB02211464.1:0-15855 GCA_007258455.2 Sequoia sempervirens
CTAGCAATACATAAAGGAAAGTCCGCCCTTGTTTCTTGGCACAAACACTCAGCAAAGCCCGCCCATGTTAAGAAAGGGATGTGTCAAACATGATTGAAGTCCACCACATGTCTTGGCCATGAAACTTGACAAGGTCCATGCTTACCAAAGAGTGACATGGCATAAAAGATGGAATCTTGCCAAATTCACTTCAAGAGGATAATGAGTGTCTGCACTTAGAAGAATATGAACATGGAAAGTGAATGAGTGAAGTCCGCTCAGCATGTTAAGTCTGAAATGGAAAGAGAAAAGAGGAAGTCTGCTAGCCTTAAAATGAAATTGAGCTCGTCCCTCATTTGTAAAGGGTGGAGACAGTGTATAGAATTGTTGTGATAGACTATTTCTGATAATAAAAGCTCTTATGCATGATTTGATTTGAACCACTTTTGTTGTCAAATAGTGTGCATGGTTGCATAACTTCTTCCACCATAGATTGGAGATAGATTAGAATTAGATTACACTTGGAATAAAATTTTCTTTGAAAGTTTGTTAGATGAATGCAAGATTTGATAAGCATTGATTTATGGTGGAACTTTTGCTCATACTTTCTTTGAACGGATGATTTTTGTTCAATGCGTAAAGTTAGCTTGAGCTTACTCTGTGGATTCTTAACTTCTGTTTGGATAAATATTGTTCGATTGGAAGGTAGTTATTCATGATATGAAAACCATAAGCACATTTCCTTGAAGATTGCAATGGTTTTGCGTAGTTGGTGCGATTCCTGCATGGTGAAACAAAGTTTGGTTTCGTTTCACCAAGTCAATACCATCTCTTGAATTCTTAGGAAGTAGATTAGAAATTCTGACCCCTTGTCTCCTTTTTCAGTTTGTTTGATCTACAACCCAAATAAAAGAGCTTCATTGTCCAGACCTTCATTGTGAATTGAAAAAATCCAACGTAAGTCCCCTTGTGATTACTAGCAAATCACAACGCCCATTGAGCTTACCACACATCAAGACCTGACATAAGAAACCTTGGAATCGCCATATGATCTTCTCACAATCTTAGCATACGGGGTGGTTTTTCAAGAGAGGATAGGGTGTCTCTGGGCATTTTTATTCTGATGTACGAGTGTGTCATAAAACACGCATTAACAGGTTAAAGATAAGGATTTGACAATGCTTTCCCTCAACGGTTTTCCATTGTCTTGGGAGTCCTATATTCAAGGAATTAGTGCAAGGTCCAAACTCCCGAAGTTCAATCATTTGAGGGCCGATTGCATTCATTATGCATCAAGATTGATGGTTAGAGGTGTTGGCCAAAATTCTACTAATGAAGAGATTCATGTTCTTGCCGCCCAACCTTCGAAGAAGAAAGGAAGAAGTGGAAAGAAGGGATTCTTCAAGAGGAATCGAGACAAAGGAAATGATGGTGCTCCCCCTTCCAAGAAGAAGTGAGACTTGTCCAAGATTCAATGCTTTAGGTGTGATAAGTTTGGTCACTTTTCCAAACATTGCTCAGATAGACCTAAGCATCAAGCCTCCGTCGCAGATGTAGATGATGTTTCTCCATAGAAGAATGAATATTTGTTTTGCTCAGCATTGTCAAGCAATGTACCCACTGACACCAACACTTGGCTGATCGACAGTGGTTTTCTCATAAAGAGGGAGTTGATTATGAAGAAACATTTGCTCCTGTTGCTAGTTATACTTCTGTCAGAACTATCATTGCCCTTGCTGCATCAAGAGGATGGAAGATTCATCAAATGGACGTGAAGACAACTTTTCTCAATGGCGTGATTGAGGAAGAAGTTTATGTCGAGCAACCTGATGGTTTTGAGGTTCATGGGAAGGAGTCACATGTGTGTAAGCTGAAGAAGGCCTTGTATGGTCTTAAGCAGGCTCCTCGTGCATGGTACGGAAGGATTGATCGGTACCTATCTAGTTTGGGCTTCTTGAAGAATGATGTTGATTCAAATCTCTACTTCAAGGTAATCAATGGTGATGCATTAATATTGGTACTAATTCATGCTTCTAGGCTTCATATATATATTATTTTTACATGTTTTCTCCATTGTTCGGCCCCTACACCGCAAGTAAATGGTTGCATAGTGTGTGGAATGAGGGGGCAGCAGGCCTGTAATTGAAATCTTTTCATCTATCAGCATCTAGTTGTTACTTATGCAATGTGAAGTAATGCTTTGAGTTTGAAAGATTTGCAATGCAATGTAATCAATAATATGAATTTTTTTTTAATTATTAGTTATGTAATGTGAAGCAATTGCATAACTGCTTAGGTTGACTTTGTAAAAACTATATTGTAATTGAGATTTTTTCATCTATTAGCATCTAGTTGTTACTTATGCAATGTGAAGTAATGGTTTGAGTTTGAAAGATGTGCAATGCAATGTAATCAGCAATATGAATAAACTACATAATATAACCATTCTTTTTATGCTATTGTACATCAAGATATTTAACCATTGCTCACTTGATTAAAATTTCAAAGAGTTTAATTATGCACATGAGGAGGCAATTAAATTTTGATTGTCGACTTCTATATATGAAATTGTCCAATAATCAAGTGTATGTCCATATACAAAATGGCATCAATGCCAACTCAAACAAATTTTACAATATGTGGCATATGCATCTCGGTATCTATTCAATATTTACATGCCAAAATGTCTATCTCATCCTAAACCTCTTTGGTGGATCATCAAAATGGAGCCTCTTTGGAAGCACTCGTTGCCTCTGAGAAAGTAGGCTGCACAAGAAAAGAATCAAACCACAATTGAGATTAGTTATCTTATATAATTTAAAATTGAATAATTAACATCAAAATCAATATACATTAAATTATAATTGAACTCTAAAATTGTAATCTTGATTACCTGAAATATCCGTCTCTTCAAAGGGTTAGGAGTCCTAGAATATGCCTTTCTCAAAGAACCGACCAAACCATCTTTTGTAATTTCAATCTATATGGGTGAACAAAAACATAAAAGTGATCCAAGTTAGCATACAATTGTCAGTAATAGGAACATATAAATACCAAACACAAAATAAAATGAACACATACTTCTTTAGGTTGATCTTTTTCTTTATCTCCTTTAGGTGTTTAGACACCTCCTCCTTGAGCTGCTTCAACACCTACTCCTTCAAGTGTTCCAATACGTACTACTTCGGGTGTTGTGGCCCTTGTCAACAAGGGCGTATAACTCATAATTCACTGCACATAAAAGTATTAAATACATATGAAACTACTGCAATCTGTAGGCCATTATGTAGAATCAATATAAGATCTTAAAATTCTTGGATTCCGATCAAATTTGAGTTCAATTACCTTCCCTTATCAACATTGCACTTCCTGTCTGAGGACAGGTTGCACCTATTTCCTTTTCATTATTTCTAAAGAGGAAAATAAGATAAACATATAAGTTATTATATAATTTTCATTAATGACAATTCAAATGACAAAAGTATATAATAAATAAATGTAAAATGGTAGTGCAAAATATATACTGCGTATTGTAGAGGCCAAATGAAATGGCCCTCGAGGTGCTATCTGTCATTATGGAAACTCCTCCTCGGACATCAACTGTTAAATAGACCATGTAAATAAATATTAGTACATTATACTATCTCTTATTAATATTCATTTAAAAACAAATGCAAGTTATAAATTCACAACTTAAATTTTACTTGTGTCACTATTCCAATGTGCCCCTCTCTAGTAGGAGAGGACTCTGTATGGTGTGCTCCACTCCCCTGCGTCTGATCTATAATATCCACATCGTGGAAGTCATAATCAGAAGTGTCTAGGGGATGCTCGGCAGGCTCTACAAGAGGACCCAAGCATATTTGGCGGCACATGGAGCAAGTATGTGGTACACAAATATGTGGACCTGATGAGGATGATGCAGCAGCACTCAAGCCATCACCAACATCACCAGAATGTGGCTGAGCTACTACAGAAGCATGCGAAACCAAAAGACCACTCAAAGAGTGAATAGCATGGATAGTCTATGTGGCCGCATCCTGCATAATATCTGGATGGTATACTGAGGTGGCGAGGAAGGAAGGGAGGGGAACATATGGGTGGGGTATTACTCTAACTGCCCCTAGTCTATCCTGGGGCATACCTCCACCAATGCCCTAGAAGGGTCTAATGTCAAAGTAATTGACATGATGCCTTAACACAAACTTCGGCATATAATTTTTTTATAAAGTAAAATGGTATATCACAATTGTTGTTCGGTGGTTTCAAAAAAACCATACACCAACGATCCCAAAAGTTTTCTACAATGTCTCTATGAGTGCACCATTTTATAGAAAGTTTTGTTTTATTAACATTAACGGCAAACCAGTGCGGGGGTTAACAAATAAAGAGGCTATTTGGGCTTTGGTTATTCCGAGATCTTTCACATCATCATAGGACAATCCACATGCATAATATTCTCTCATGTCTTCTCACCACGAATGAAAGGCATTATGTTGCAAGGAGAGGGTTTCTATGTTTTTAATTATTTCTTTCATTGTGTTTGACATCTCAGATAATCGAGGGACTCTCGTATAAACTTCAGAAATGCCCCTTAATTGTTGCAATTTTTCACAAATTAATTCTTCAATTGATGGCTGTGGAGGTGGTGGAGCGTTTGGCATTTGTGCATTTTCATTGTCAGCAGCCATAATGCCTGATTAAAGTTAAAAACAAATTAATCTAATTAAAATTAGACAATATAAATGAAAATATTATAAAAATACCCTAGTTTTTTTAAAAAATCCAACAAAAACCCTAGTTTTTAACAAAAATCTATAAAATTCTCTAATTTTTAATCCAAATACATAAAAAAAACTATTTTTAAATCAAAATCTGTTACAAACATTCAATTTTCATCAAAATCCACTACAAACATTCAATTTTCATCAAAATCCATACTAAACTCAATTTTTTCATAAAAAATCTATCAAAAACCCTATTTTGAAAAAAATCTATAAAAAATTAACTAAAATTACACAAATCTAATTGAAAATTTGATTAGAGCAAAGAAAAACCAAGAATCTAACCTTTTGAAGATGGATTTGCGCGAAATCGGATATCTGATTTGCGGAATGAAGTTTTCACTATGCACCGAAATGTGAAATGAGTTTTAATCAGGCCGAAATCAAATATATATGTGTGTCCCAAATCGGATATCCGATTTGGAAATCTAGCTTTGGGCTTTGCTTCGGTAGTGTGTACTGACACCCAAGCCACATAAAGTCAACTCGGCATTTTTGCATTTTTGAGTCGATGAAACACGTAATTTTTTCTCCATTGCCACTTTTTGGCATACCATGATCCTGCACATACCCAACGGTCTACTAATAACCGATAATGCTGGATGATGGAAATGGTAGGGTGGAGAGCATGACACCTTTTCTCTCTCCACACCTCAATGCATTGCAACCAGAAGGTCTAGTCTTTGAAGTAAAAGTTTTGCATTGGGATGTGGCTATCATTTTTTAGCTTTTTGTTACGATGGCTATAATTGAATAAGATTGTTAATTTTATGCAGTTCATTCTATTTTTGCATAATCGACATACTAAACCTCACAGTTTTGTGCTATTTTTGAAGACCGTATTCTAGCCATAATGTGGTATTTAATGGATTATTTTTTTCCAAAGAACCTTTCAGAATAATGATAGTGGCTGGGAAATAAGTAGCAATCGTCAATTACTTAATCAGATCCTAATTTACTGTATATTGATTGTAATAAGCAATATTCATTTCACCACTTATGAGAGTGGTGGGCAATGTATATTTTTTCTCGGGGGTTTGGTGAGAGTCCACGAGGCTCCATGACCCAATATGGTAGGGTGGAGAGCAAGCCTTATTGTGTTGAGTTTTATTTTATATTTCTTATGTACAAATTGCTATCTTTCTAACATAGGATTCATTAAAAAATCATATTCTTTAGGTTATGCTTACGAAATAGTGAAGTAGTTGATCTTATATGCTTCATGTTAGATTCCATTGGGTATTGTTGATTATTTTTCTCTTGGCTAAGCTATAGCATCTGATTATTGAGAAAGTCCTGTCAAAAAGGCTACGTTCTTTCAATTTTAGTTAGCATTGTGTTGGGTTGCTCTCAATTTCATCTTTCTCTCTATTTATACTTGCATTTTGCGCTTGAATATAAAAATTGCCTTGTTGATCAGATCATTTCCGTTCTTGCTTGGGAGAGATAGTTCAAGAACTTGGGTGTTAATATTCAAGTTTATATGGTAAACAGATGGATGACCTTTTTGAGCCAAGTTCAACCAGCTGTGAAGATCAAGTGATTTTAATTGCGGTTATGAATCTACATCCCAGATCTTGAACTCTCTTTCCCAAGTGAGAAGAGTCAATGACACTCCATCAGCCAATATGGTAAGATGGAGAGCATACCTCCTTTTCTATGTCCAAACTTCAATTCATTCCCTACATAAGGTATGCCTAGATTTTATTTACTTACTGTGTTCTATTGCAACTGTCTTGCATCATCTTTATTGTGTACCAATGTTGTTTCTTTATCACACTAACACATTTTCCTTTTCTTGCAGACCATGCTGCAGCAATAACATGTTGTTCCATAGACTAATGTGTTACAAACAACCTTCCCAAATAATGTTAGTGACTGTAAAATTCAGCGACAATGTTCAAATAGACAATCATATCCTAATGTACTCTATATTGATTGTAATACACAATATTCATTTCACCACTAATTACAGTGGTTTCCAATCTATATTCTTGCTCGGGGGTTTGGTGACGATCTATGAGGCTCCATGACCCAATATGGTAGGGTGGAGAGCAGTTCTCATTGTGTTGACTTTTACTTTGTATTTTGTATGTTCAGATTGCTATCTTTCTGGTGTGGGGATTATAATTTTTTTTATATGTTTAAGCTTATGGTTACAATGGACTAAAATAGTTGACCTTATACACTTTCTGTTAGATTCCATTGAGCATTGTTGATTAGTCTTTTGGTACTTATACTCTACATCACACAAATTATTAACTTGTTTTAAACCAAAATTCGTCTATGGTACTTTGTTGGTGGCTGTCAAAAGATCCTTACTTTGTATTGTTAACAATTGATGCAATTGCAAAAGCATGGGGTTTGATGTAATCATGAATACAACTAATACTATGCCATAATTATTACTTCCCATCTAAATGCACATTAGTAATGTCATTAATTATTTATACATTCAACCTTGTCCATAATAATATTGTATTTTCATTAGCTAATAAAACTTAATGATATTGATATTATATTTAGATTGATACAATGGCTAGATTATGGGGTGGGCTTATATAATGATGCAGTTGTTAAATTATGGGGTGTCCTTACATAATTATGAATTTAATTAGTAGTATGCCAAAATTATTATTTCCCATCTACATACACATTATTAATCTCATCAATTAATTAGACATTCAACCTTATCCATAATAATATTATATTTTGATTGACTAATAAAAATTAATGATATTGATATTACTTTTAGATTGTTTTAAGTATACTTGATGTAGCGTTCTTTGTTAGTTGCTGGCTAAATTATGGGGTGCGGTTATATAATGATGGATTCAACTAATTTAATGTCAACATTATTATTTCACAACTGATTGCACGTTAGTAATGTCATTAATTTAGACAGTGAATCCTATGCATAATAATATTATATTTTGATTAACTAATAAAACTTAATGAAATCATTTTTAAAAGTAATTATAGTATTTCTCTTTAATAAACAACTTAACTACATATTATTAATATTATTATTTGCCCCGCCAAACCAATTACCAATAAAGATGATTTTATCACCAAATAACAAATTGAAAGTTAATACAATTGTTCATCAACCAGCCCTCTATATGTGTATATATGTATAATCTGCAAAGTTATTTCTTCACCAACTATTGCTTGCACACTTTAACCATTATATACATATCCTTGTTACAGCCCATTAGGGTTAACACCCTCATTTCCTCCCCATTATAGTTTAAAATAAAATAATAATGTCAAACTATAAGGGAAAAAAGGGATACAATATTGTTTCCACTCAATCACTTTCATTATTGCCCATAATATATTTAGCAAACCATTGTATTGTTTGTTAGATTGCCTAATGCCTAACTATATTGTCTACATCTGCATATAGCTATTGTGCCCACTCTTGTCACTTACATTCAAATATTTCCCCACATACAGTGTTTGTACATCACTCCCCTTTCATGTCGCTCGCCGCCTATTGACTCATTGTTGCATGTTACTACATGGAACTGCTAGTATTTATTCTCTTATTTGTCGTTCGTTACTAAATACATCTTCTTTTCTTCTACTGGAAATCTCTCCGTTGAGATTCTGCATTTATATGTATGATTTGCGCTCGACAACCTTGAGCCCTGTCTTTGAATATTATTTTATTTCTGATCTATGTCGACATACACTGACTTATTGTCAATCTCAACATAAATATAATTTCCTCACAACTCCAGAACTTTCATATTCTGAACAGAGCTCGTGAACATTAAAAAATGAAACAGTTTAACTGTGACTTATTGCCAGTGGATAGCGGTGTGCCGCGAGGATGGTTAGGTGAGGAGTTAGTTAGTTATTTGTGTAGCCCAGGCATTGGACGCAGAGCGGTTACACTTGAGTTGCAACAACAATGGCAGAGGAAAAGCAGAGAGAGGTTCGTGTGGTGATGTTCCCATGGCTCGCCTACGGTCGCATAACGCCCTTCATGGAGCTTGCCAAAAGCCTGGCCAGTCATGGTCTTAAAATTTTCTTTGTGTCAACCCCGCTGAATATTGAGCGAATTAAGTGACAAATGTCAGACACTTGGGGAATAGATCTGGTGGAGCTGGCGATGCCCTCCGTGGAAGGGCTGCCAGCAGGCGTAGAGTTCACTGCAGATGTTGGCAAGGAAGGAGGAGGAGGTGTGCTGATTCCTTTACTCATCCAAGCCATGGATCTTATGGAGAAGCCCTTGAGGCCTGTTGCCACTACTACATTGAGAGGAGATTTAAGACAATTTTTGAGACAATTGTTGAATGAATTGTCTTAAGTTGAGACAAAAAAAAAATTGCTTATTGTCTTAAATAATGTCTTTAAGCGAGCGTTTCAAATATTTTTGTCTTAAAAATTGTCTCTCTAAAGACAATATGAAACATAGGTATTTTTGTCTCTTTAGAGACAATTTCACTTTTGTCTCTCTAAAGACAATATGTCTTTAATCCCAACTATTGTCTCTCTAGAGACAATATGAAAATATATATTAAAAAAAATAAACAATATATTTCAAATATTTCTTAGTGCAGTTTTCAATTGATGTATAATAGTCTCTCTTTCTCATTCATTCTATTAAATTTGTGAAGTGACTGTCTAATTACTGATGAAGTTAATGGAATCATAACCTCCAAAGTATTAGTGTCCATTATTGACCAAATTGCTTAGACATAAGTTTTCTATAGGAAACTTTAGAGAAAGTAGACTTTTAAAAGATGAAATAGAAGGGAAACTAGTGTGTCATATTCTGGAGGTGACAAAATATTTGAATTACACGTTATCGTTTTGTGTTGATTCTGATGCAGTCATTTTCGAGCAATCTTAGCATAAAAAAGTAGAAAACTGGAGTGACAAGTCAACATATTGCTTTTGCTATGAAAATGTGCAAAATGTAAGTACACGAGAATCAAAATTTGAAGCGAGGAAGTGTTTGAAAAGATAAAAGCTCCCAAGAAATCAAGCATACACTTTCCATGAGCAATAATTCATTTGGCTGTAATAAAATGTGTATGTACAATGGTTGCATTTGTAGCTGACTGCTGGCTAAGCCAGAAAAATAAAATAGTATCAGTTGAACTCCCCTAAACAAGATCATTTGATGTCCCCTTAGATATTTCTATAGGGGCTATCATATACATTATTCTGTTAGACGAATTTACAAAATTCCAACCGAGCCATTGCAAGTCACATTGAATGCATGGAAGGCCTTGTGCTTCAAAATTAATCAAGCATCTAAATACCCACAAAATTTTGCTTGATTTATTCATTTTGAGATTTTTATTTATTTTTTTGATCCATTTAGTTTCTGCAGAAGCACATCAGTTGAACAAACAAGTCTTCCCAATGCCAAAACCTAAGGCCTTAGACCCTTCCAAAAATGATAAAAATAGGGAGCTAAGGCGTGCATGATAGGCCATAATTTGATCACCCAATAACCCAAAAAGAAGAGTCCAGTCATTCATTGGGTAAGACAACCTTTAAAGGACTGCTCCAGTGATGTCAAGTAGGTTGTGGTTATGTGTCACTCCACATAGTGAAAACAGGAGCAGCAACAACCACTGTTGTTAAATGGCCTTCACCAAGGCTTAAAGAATATAGAAACTATATCATTTGTCATCATCAAGTGCACCAAGGGATTTCATGTCCTCTAAGAAGGCCACATAAGATTCATCAATGCTTTGTGGTTTAGCTACCAGTTGAACAAGATCTGGCTTCACTATAGATACAGGTCCCAAAGAACTGGCTGCAACAATGGTCTTAGGTTTCACCTTTTGAGTGCTCTCTCCTTACACGAACAGAGGCTGGAACCTAGTAGATAACAAGTACAATTAACTTAAAAGTCAGACAAGTTGCTTACAAGTTTTATTTTCAAGTAAACAATTTGCATAAATTCAATGTCATGGAACTTTGGAACATAAAAAAGATAGAGATTTTTTTTATAAAAAAAATCAAAAAACAAAAACATTGAAGGACAACTTGTGAGTTAAAAATCTCATAAAAATATAGAAACAAATGAACCATGTTTGGAGAAATATTAATTACCATTGTAGTTAGCTTGGTTGTATGTTGAGCCAAAGTCCATTTAAGAACAATGGCTGCTTCTGAATTTACATATGATGGTTTTGTAGGTCTAGATGACTTCACCAGAAACCAACAGTGGTGGTGGTGGGGGCACTGGCAATGATGGTTCTCACTCAGAATTAGACTTCGATGTTGAAGCATGACTACTCTATGCACTTGTCAATGGAATTCTTGGACCTGTAAACAATACACAATTGACATGTGAAATCACACCGTGCACAATGCACCAAGTGGTACGTGTGTCAACCAAAACTGTAATATACATAAAACAGAGGACCTTGAAGATTGAAGCCCTTTTCTTCTCAGTTTATGTATCAATGAAAAGAGAAAAAATCAAATGAAAACAAATGAATTTAAAAACAACTAGTGCAAGGTTTGCACTATATCCTTAGTTTAGCTTCAAACTAATGGAACCATACCAATTGATGACTTGTACATGGGGAGTTTTCCTCAAGGAGGTGCTCCACTAGGATTGAGAGTCGGGTGATAATAAACAGAATCCTACAACAAAAGGACTAATGATTTTTACTTCATTATGAAAAGATGGCAAGCCAAGTTTTCCTTGTTACATGGGTAAGATGTATATCATGAATTAGCCTTTGAAAACCACAAATCTAAATGTGAATTAAACATCACCTCTGGCTTTGGATGTTTTACCCTCTGTTCTTCTGCTATTGACCTCCATCTTGGTGGAGCCCCCAGATGACTAAATAGTAATTAAAATGAGCATAAGTCAACACACTAATTATGATATAATGAATGGACAAGCTGCAAATATTTTCACCCTTTATATGAATGATGATATATCAACACACTGAACCACACATTTGTATAGAAAATTTTCAAAATCTTTCATTCCCTGTGCAATTTAGAGCTTACTTGAACATTACTGGCTCTTCACCTTTCTCACGCATCTTTTCTTCATATTCCTGCAGAAAATTTGTGTAAAAGAATCAATGGTAATCATACCAAAAAAATATTAAAGAAATGCAAAGCCAAAAAAATATTTTTTAATTCAATACTGAGGAATGCATATAATAATGAAGAAAATTTTAGAATTTTAATGTTGGAAAAATAAGATTTAAATATTGAGTGAACAAATATAAGAAATTTTTTTCTTATTTCTTGAATCAAATATAAATTTACACTTTTCTCATTTCCATAAAGAAGGTCAAATAAATCTCTTGATAAAGATTTTGTGATTTATACAATTTCAAATGGAGCTCCTGACATAGATCTTTGCCTACCAATTGTATATTTGTTTTTATGTCATTACCACATCAGTCAATCATCAAGCCATTTCTAAAATTTTGGATTTCCCCAGTCTGAAAAAAACAAGAACATCAATATCTTCTTCCATGCATTAGAAGAAAAAGTAAAACATACATTTGGCCTCTATTTCATAAAAATCTTCTTCCTTGCTTTTGTCAATCTGCTGTATAGTTTTAATCATAGAACTCAACATACTAGGATATATATTAGTCTAATGGAGTGCTAGATGGTGAATAAGATCGTGCAATTAACTGTGAAGAGCAAGACAAAAATAAAGCCAAATGAAAAAAACTGAAATGACAGTTTTTAGGCAGATTACACTGGTTTGGTCAATATGCTGAATTGCCAGTTATGCAATGCACAAACTGGAACATAATGCAAATCTCCTGCTGAATACAAATAATAAACAGTGACAAGAACAGAGAGTGTGAAGTCCTATGAATGCAAATAAAAAAAATCTTTGCAACAACTATCGAATAAATAAAGAGGTAATAAGTAAACTACTATCAAATATAACTTTAAGACGAAGCAATTGCAACAACTTAAATATTTCTCTAACATGTTACAGCATATTACCTTCCTCTTCTTCAAAAAAAAGTTCAATGTATCTTCAAGTTGACGTTTTTTATGTTTTCTTGCTTTGTCCAATGCCCCATCAGCCTTTGCAGAATTTCAATAAAAAGAACGTAAATACTTCATTCTACAAAGTAAATTGAGTACATAACTTCAAGTTTTCAAGTCAAACAAAAGTCCTCTTTAGATGCCTTGTAAATGACAGAAGTTTAGCAAAATAAGTCAAGAAAAAAAGATTAAGAAGATAAGATAAATAGAAGAAGCCATTTTCCAAAAACCCACATTAGGACATACTCATCATTTCTAGCATATCAATCTGCTCCTTTATAGTATTAGGCTATTTTCATAAATTTGAAATGAAACATTACTTTAATATCAAACAAATCTTATGAAAACATAGTATTTGGCTGAAAGTCATCAAACTATAAATCATCTTACTACAAATGCAACTTAGCACATAGAATTAAAAATATAATACAAAACTGTTAAAGCAACCATCCAAATACACTGAGAAATATAATAATTTAAGCAGAAATGTAATGCATCTCTTAAATGTGGATTCAAATGTTAAATGTCCAGAGATCGATAATACTGTTAAAAATATACAGCACATTATCTATATATCAATGAAGCATGTACAAACAAAAACAGACACCAATATACTGGTGCAAGCAAAACCTCAAATATGTCTGAATACAATTGAAATCGTGAACAGTGAAAGTTAGCCAAAAGATGATATTCATTAAAAGTAAATGCAAATCTATCCCCAAATGCTATGCAAACACAAATACATTGCAATTCCTAAACATGGACACAGATTTGAACTGTGACAGTTGACACAACCATACAACAATATCACTTTGATAATAAAAGAAAGTCAAGAACCAGAAATTAGATGTCAAGAATGCAATCGTTTAATACAATAACAAATTAAAATCAAAATTAGAAAACATATGATCAATATATGATCACATTAATATGAGATTAACTCAAGGATTTATGTACTAAAAAAAATTAATTATTTTTATATTGATCATAGTTGAGGGTACAATCAAAGAACCCTGTTCTCATTTCCCCAAAAAATGCAACATAACACCTCAAATACCCGAAGGCAACTTACTCTGCTACAGCCCAATGTTCTAAAATAATCAAGCTTAAATTAATAAATGTTTCATACTTTCACCCTTACCTAGTGCTCCACTTTAATGTTATAATATACTACAAATCTAAAAATTAATTAGAACATATAATTAGTTGACTTATACCAACTACCCATCATCTAAAATATAAACACAAAACATCTATGCTAATTTTAGAACAAAATTCAAGATGAAAGGTTGTGATCCTGCATACTATCAAGATCAAATTACCAGAAACATCCAATAAAGATTTGAATATCCTAACATGAAGTAGCAATAGACAATTAATCTTCTAAAACGAACTTTACTTGGTAATAAGTGGAAGAAACCCTTTGCTAGTTTTTTTCACACCAAGGGCATTATCTTTGATAAAATATGTATTAAAGCTAAGCCGCCCAACTTTGCTATTCTAGAGTGTGTAAGAGTTCAACTTATCAACAATGGAAGAAGCAACAAGTGGAAGAAACCGTTTGCTAGTTCTTTTCACACCAAGGGCATTATCTTTGATAAACTGTTTATTAAAGCTAAGCAGCCCAAATCTGCTATTCTAAAGTGTGCAAGAGTTCAACTTATCAACAATGGAAGAAGGAACAAGTGGAAGAAACCCTTTGCTAGTTCTTTTCACACCAAGGGCATTATCTTTGATAAAATATGTATTAAAGCTAAGCAGCCCAACTCTGCTATTCTAAAGTGTGCAAGAGTTCAACTTATCAACAATGAAAGAAGGATTCCCTTCTGTCAGAGGTAAAAATTTGTATTCTCAAATATAAGTAGGGTAATGCATATGTGATTGAAAATTACACATAAGATTATGGAGTATAAGGTTGATTTCATATTTTTCTAAAGTGAAGGTTTTCTTAGATAAATATTTTGATCTCAATATTTTCTTTGTAAAATAAAAAATCAAATGTAATTAATAAATAAGAATTTATAGTCTGAAATAATGAACGGGAATGAAACTCTACTTACCAATGTAAATGAGTTTTTGGATTGGTATAATAGAAATGATAAAACCAAAGCTATTATTAGTCTTGCTCTTTTGTTATTCTAAATTACATCATGTAGATCTAAACAAATCATTAGCAAAAATTTGGGATGATTTGAATAAAATGTTTGGAGCAAAAACAATTAATCCAAAATTTTCCTAAAAATTTAACTACTTAGATTTAAGATGGAAGATAGAATCACTATGTCAAACTATATAAGCAATTTGAGGTCTCCTATTAGACAACTAACAAAATTCAAGGCTCTAATAGATGATAACAATGATAACAGTGTTAAAGTTTCTTATTAAACAATTTTCCTTCTAAATACAATAAAGTTGTTTTTTCTCTTAGTTAAATAACTTCCCAAACTCTAAAAGAAATGATTTTCTAGCTCTTTTAGCAAAAGAAAATAGAACAAATACTCAAAACACAAAAGTTGATTCTCAACATAAGAATGTGTTATAGTAATGAAACAAGAATAAAATATCAGATACAAACAAAGGAAAAAATGAATGCTATTACTATAAGAAAAAAGGTTACCCAGCTTGGACTTGTAGAACTTGAGCTAGTGATGTTCTCGATGGAAAAATCAAAGGAAAATCAAATGAAGTTAACTTAGCCTATTTTAAGGATGAGGATCTACCATATACTTTCTTTGATTTTTTTTTAAGATACTTAGGATAGATACTTATTTTAAACCTTCACTATTGGAGGCTAGAAGATCTTTTATCATCTCTAGCTAACTTCTCATTTACAGATGATATTTTGTATGAGAAGTGTCTATTTTGTGATTGTGGGTTCTTTTCTCATAATATTGAAAAAATCATATATTGTGAGTTTACTTTTTGAAGATAGAATGAGATTTGGTGTAAGCTCAATATGGATTTCCTAGATAGTTTGGGAGTCCATGGATCTTAAAAATTATACATTTCCAAGGGTCATAGGACAACTTGATGGAGCATGCTATGAATATATATAAACATGGATTGTTGTCTAATAATT